>JAHLMG010000027.1:0-293914 GCA_019914985.1 Auriscalpium microsporum
TATGGGCACTATACTGTAAAAGTATTCTAGATTTGCATAGGTTGCTCCAAAATCTTATATTGTGTACACATCTTGGTTATTTGGCTCAGAACAAACACACAAGTGGAGCAAAATGAATGCTTTCTACACATGTTGCCGCCTAATTGTGCTCACATTGGCACAACTTTGTTTGAGACATCTAGAAATTCACACAGGTCCTGCAAGAAAAAAATCTTCACAAGTGCTTGAGGTGTAACAAGAATTCCATAGGTTTTTGGGGTGAGTAAAACTGCAAATGTCAAGTTTTTGCAGTAATAAAATCTGCACAGGGCTCTGGCAGGGAGATCTACACATGTTGCAGAGATACAAGAAATCTACATAGGTTGAATCCTGCAGGCATAAATGTAAATAATCTACACAACTACAGAGTCAAAAATTGTACCCAGGCTGCTTGAGCATAAATCTATACACAGGTATTCGAACTGAAGAAATCTGCATAGCTTACACAGCTTACAGAATCCACAAAATTTACACAAGTATGTTGAACATATATTTATACACAGGTGGTAGATATGAAAAAATCTACACATTCTCAAGGAGGTAGAAATTCACACAGCTTGTACAGCTTACAGAATTTAGTGGACATACAGTACAGAGTCAGAATGAATTCAGTTCTGTGGCAGACCGGTCATGGCTGGTATGTGTAGTCTGCCCGCCAGACCACAGGCTCAGATGCCCAGCAATGCTTGTCACAGATGTTGGGAGATTAGATGGGTTGGAGAGCCATCCGAGCAAGCAGCAGGGGCGCTGGGGTCACCTATGCGGTGACGCGACGTGTTGTCCGGACGGGGCGACAACGAGCTGACCGGGAGTCGTCCTCTCGGGACGACGGGATGAGAGTGTGGCACGAGAGACGGGCGTTGTCTCTCAAGTAAGCTGGGTCCTACGCCTAATCCCTCGTGCGTACCTTCGGAGTATCTCGACGAAGTACGCAGGTTGAGGGTGGAAGGCAAGAAGGATTGTATTAAGTAAGCAACCGCGGTGCGTAAATACAGACTAAAAAACCAGTAACACTGTGGGGTTGCGATCAAAGGTGTCATGAAAGTAGGAAGAAAGCAATCGTAGTAAGATATCCGACATGTCCGTGACAATGCTGGAGCTGCTGGAGCCTGTGCACTGTGAGGGAATTCAGGACCGGCGGGCAGCTCCCGCAAGTACAAAGTCCGGTCCACATGATGGTGCTTGTGGTGTCTTCATTACCTGGCCCGCGATGTCATGCATAGACATGGTTTGAGGAATCTCCCTTCAAAAGTCAAGCAAGATCCCATCCAGATCATATTTGACAATAGCCGATTGAACTACTCAAGTTTTCTATAAAGTCAAGTGCTCCTCCCATCACCTCTACCCCCCACTTTCCTTCACTTAAGTTGATTCTTCAAAATTCCCCTCCTCTCTCCGTCTCATCCTCATCATGCCCTATTCTCTGTTATCAAGCGTATGGGGTGTGGTCAATCATCTCTGTACTGTCACAGCACATCTCGGATGAGCTGTGACCAGTGCCAGTAAGTATGTGCAACCACACGTCACAACCTTAACAATGCTGATCAAGGGACTCCACGAACGTCCCACAGCATATGCAGCACTGTCCGATGAAGAGTTGCAGTGTACACGCGAAGACATTGAGAAGGAATAATTGGAAACATGGCAGTAAGTATTTGTTGGCTTCGGAGTCCTTCTCACTAGAGCCACGCCCATCCATTACGAGGCACCTTGCATCATCCCTGTGGAACAATGCCCTTGCAGAACATCTCAGTCCACTACCCAACCCCAAACCCACTGGCCTGTTCACGTTCCCATCTGAACCATTCAACATCCCATTTTTCAGCTCGCTGCCGTTCCTGCATCCGGAAGTTGATATTGCTCCCCCTCGTTGTCGTTTGTGGTGTACTGAGGTTAGCGGTGATAGGACCCGCTATGCTACAGGCACCGAAACGGACTAATCGCACCGCTGCACCCAAACACACACTCTTGAGGCGCCCGTAGGGCGTCGCGGCACTAACGTGATCAGCATACTTATGCCACTGTCGAGGCGAGGAGACGTAAGCACGATAACAGGACCACCCGGTGATGGACACTACCAGATAATAGGGTGGTATGCAGTAGGATAGACACAAACCCTATCTGGCTGAGGTGGTGTCGTGAGTGCTCCGATCGAAAGCGCGCAGTCGGAAAGGCGTCCGCGACTGGCGTACGTGCTCCAACTGGTCGGAAGACGAGTCGACGACGAGCGACGGCAAAGAGCGGAGACGCAACTGCGATCGCTGACTCGGGCAAAGGGGCGACGATGGAACAAGATGAAAGCGACGAGATAGGAAACGAGATCAGAAAGCAAAGACGATGTTGAAGGCAAAGGCAAAAGCTAAGGCTAAGGCGCGAGAGCAGTCAACCGATTGTTGCCTACTATACGATATGATGGCGAAGGCAGCACACGAATTGTGCTCTGAGTGATGAGGGGGGAACGAAACTTGCATTGCAGTGAGTATGCGACGACTATTTATACGTTTCCGACGAGTACAGTACGAGTGCGATCGGAACAATGCTACGTGGTCGGAAGACAAAGAGAAAGATAGCGGCGCCGTCGCGCATGGTGCGTACAATAGTCGGGGGTCATGCGGCGGTCAGACGACGAGGGGAGGGGTGGGCGACAATGTCGAGCGAATGATCAGTGCTGGGTTGTGAATCCGCTAAGTCGTAGGCGCTGGGTCGGAGAGCAATCGTATGGAGGCCTGGAGTGGTCAGCTCAGAAAAGGAAATTTTTGATGCCATCAGTGGCGGGACCCCAGCCACTACAGATGTGTCATCTGCCTTCCCAATGCAGAAGTACAGAGTTCTAGCCGAGTTAATCCCCTTATCGGGTGGTATGGTAGAGTGGCACATGCTCGGTAACCTAGTATTGCTTTTCCAAGCTTTGAATTTGATCCGAGCTTGAGGAGGGAGATGCAAGTCCAATATCACGTGACCGCCTCGGAATTAGACTGCGGTGTTAAAGTCTGGCACCCCATTTTTTATCTTATTCTGAAGGACTTAGGAATACATTTCACCTCTAGATTTTGGAAGCCTGAGCATACTATGCCTTCCGTTTAGTGCTCAATCCGTGCTTTATTCTACATGCCAAATGCCCCTAACTGGAAGCCGTCGTGCGGCGACAACACTCAGAGGGCGTCCGGAATCGGGCGCTCGTGAAAGGAACCGACTATGATTGCCGAAAGAACGTGCTAGCACCGTGTACGTGAGGGAGAGGGAAAAGAGAGACGATCGAGACAGCGCTGTCATGCGCGTATATAAGACGAGCGTGTCGACCGTAAGTAGCGAGAAACAATAGAAGGATCTGTATATAGTAACAAACACTCCGAAACGGGTACACGCTGATGGGCACCCACAGGTAGTAGGGCGGTAATGTGTGTGATACCAGATCCCTAGAGCGCTGAAGAGGGTACCGTTGATGTGTGCAAGTGAGTGTCAGGGTCCCAAAGACGATCGGAGGTGCGTCTCCGACGAGATGTGTGGTCGGTGGGCCTGGTCGGAATACGCAAATGCTCGGAGGGTCGCTGAAGATGGGGTCGCATAGTGCGAGCGACTGTGCGCGACTGGACGTAACTGCGAGCGACTGCGAACAACTGCGAACCACTGCGAGCGACTGCGAGCGACTGCAAACGACTGCGAACGACTGCGAACGACTGCGAACGACTGCGAACGACTGGAGGCTGAGTGTACGATTGTCGAAGAGGATGTGAGGAGGGTGGCTCCAATGGGCGACGTGCGATTCGATGGGCGACGTGCGACGCGATGGGCGATGTGTGATGTTGTTGTGAGGTGGTCGGAGCGACTACGAGAAGTGCAGGCGGCGACGCTGAACCGTTCCGATCGTGTGAGCGTTCGGACAAGTGGAAACAATGGTTGGAATGCGAGAACGAGTGGCGCAAGTGGTCCGATTGAGCGTGTGACCGCTGCGAGACGATGGACGCGGCACTGCGATCTCCGACGTTGCAAGACGGTCGGAGCAACGACGAGTCGTGCAGGCAGCAATGCGGGACCGTTCTGAACGTGTGAACAGTCGGAGGAGCTGGGGGCAACGGTCGGAAGACAGAGGCAAGTCGTGCGAGCAATATGTTCGACGGTGCGACCGCTGTGGGACGAGAGCAGTGCGACTGCGATCGCTGAGGTCGCAAGATGGTCGGAGCAGTGAGGCTAATGGGACGACGATGGAACAAGATGAGAGCGAGGAGAGCGATAAACTGAGTACGAGAGATGATGACAAAGGCAAAGGCAAAGGCGACGAAGCTAGCCTCGAGCTAACTATACAATAGAGACGAAGGTGTGAGCTCCGAATGAGATCTGAACTGCGAGGGGAGAACCGAATCTGTATTGCAGCATATGTCCGACCGCTATTTATACGTTCCGATTGCTATAGTACGAGTCCGATCGAAAATGCAGTCGGAACAAAGGAAACTGATCGGAACAAAGGCAAACAATGGTGCGCAAGTCGCACATGGTACGGACAATGGAGGGGAGTCATGCGAACATATATGAAGGTCTGTGAGGCTGTAGGAAACAATGTAGAGCAAGTGATCAGCGCTGTCAAGAGGGAAGTGCAAGCGCATGGAAAACGATCTGCGCTGTCAAGAAGTGTGAGAGCGATGTCCTACAATGTCGGACAAGACAATATGACAAGAAAAGGGGACAATGGCGACGTGGCGAGCAAGGAAATATACTCCGATGTGCGAGGGGGGTCGCGGGCGAGCGTTGCGATGTTGCGATGTTGCGACTCTTCTAACGGTCGGACGAATGCGATATTGTGCGTGCAATGATCGGAGCAATGAGGCGATAATCGGAGTGCTGAAGCGACCACAGAACAATCGGGATCAGAGAAATACGGCGCAAGTTCGAGACCTGAGTGGGACAATGGTCGGAGGACAATCGCGCGACTGTAGAGGTACTCGGAGGTCGCAGAGTCGTCGGAGCGGCGTGGCGCACATGTTCGAGCAATGATCTCGACGATCGAAACGTCTGACAGAATTCCGCTGAGTTGCGACAGCTGTGGGAGACGTGGCGCTCGAGATCGCGTGGTCGCAGTCGGAACAGTGTGCGAGTGGTCGGACGACTGCGCAGATGGCGTGCGACTGAGTCGATGGTCCAAGCGTGGTGTCCAAGGTATTGTTGCGATCGTGCGATCGCGCTGCGAGGCTCCAACGATCGGAGCTATGGCTCTGGTCTTGCGATCGGTCAGAGCTCGTACGCTGTGCTTGTCGACTTGTCGAAAGTGCGAAAATTGGCGAACAATTGCCTCCCAGCGCTGCACCAGGCGTATCAACGCGTCGGCCTCATCGGTGATGACCAAACTCGTCGGACAGGCGGTCAGATGACAAAACCAAATCCTGCTCGTCGAGTAGTACTGTTTTAGTTGGGGGGCGTGTCCCAGGTCTACCAGAGGGCTCGGAGGGTCGCAGCTGTCACTGGGGAAGTGTAGCGAGCGACGGCGGAGAAGGAGGAAAGTCGGCGAAGGTGTGAGAGGTGCTGCGAGTCTCGGAGTGGCGTAGCGAGACTCGGCGACGAGGGGCGAAGGTCGGGGACGATGGGCGACGGCTGGGGGCGATGGGCGACGATATGACGAAGGTTCTCAATATGCAAGTGCGTAAACGATGCGCTGCGAAGGTGAAGGCGATGTCGATGTCGATAAAAGGGCTAAACGATGCGCTGCGAAGGTGAAAGACGATAGTTCTCGAGGTTTGAGGTGCTGTCTCTGGGGGGAGAAGTTCCTATTGCATGCAGACGTCGCTAGCTACACTTATACATGGGAAAATGCGTCGGAGTAGCTACGCGAATCGTGCGATGCGGTCAGCGAAGCTGTGCGAAGCTTCGGCGAATTATAGCGAATGAGAGAAGAGGAATATCGAAGGCCTAGACACCAAAGCTGTGCTACCCTCGGCGAAGTCTCCGGGACACTCGGGGAACGATAGCGACGCATCAAAAGCGGTCATTGATCCGGATCGCTGATGGTTCGGGCTCGGGGATCGTCTCCGATGCTGCTGGGCAATAGCTCGATACTCTGTGACTGTGTGGTGCGTCTCTTGGTCGCTGGAAGGTCGGACATGCGTGACTGTGGTCGCTGAGTACAGGCGAACTTCGGCGAACGGCTGCGACATTGCGGAAGGGGTCGCTATCGGGCTTCGGCGAAATGGGCTAATCGTCGTGACACAAGGCCGAGATCCGAGGAGTTATAGGTTCGGTGGGCTGCTCTAGATGCTCGGGCTAGTCGTGCGACCTCGGCGATGACGTAGTTGGCTCGGGCGAACGGTGCGAGCGTGTAGGAATGCTCGGGCAAAGCTGCGACGTCAAGTGCGAGTGTGTGCGAGTTGTGCGAGTATGCCTGGATGCATAGCGAGTCGATGCGACCTTGAGCGAACGTTGGCGAACAGCTGGCAAGTGCCTAGGGTGTGGGGGAGCATGGTGAGACTTCGGCGAACGTCGTAGAACGATGGGCAAGTGCGAGCGAACGTTGGCGAACAGCTACAGGGCTAGCTATCGTGCGAGCGAACGGGCGAGAACGATAGAGTCGGGGATGTCTGGCGATGGTCGGAGCAGTTATGCGAGTGTTGTAGTGCATCGAAAATGCGCAAACGGTAGCCGTACGCGTAGGAGGCGTATCAGCGTATGGCTACCGTTTGCGCATTTTCGATGCACTACAACACTCGCATAACTGCTCCGACCATCGCCAGACATCCCCGACTCTATCGTTCTCGCCCGTTCGCTCGCACGATAGCTAGCCCTGTAGCTGTTCGCCAACGTTCGCTCGCACTTGCCCATCGTTCTACGACGTTCGCCGAAGTCTCACCATGCTCCCCCACACCCTAGGCACTTGCCAGCTGTTCGCCAACGTTCGCTCAAGGTCGCATCGACTCGCTATGCATCCAGGCATACTCGCACAACTCGCACACACTCGCACTTGACGTCGCAGCTTTGCCCGAGCATTCCTACACGCTCGCACCGTTCGCCCGAGCCAACTACGTCATCGCCGAGGTCGCACGACTAGCCCGAGCATCTAGAGCAGCCCACCGAACCTATAACTCCTCGGATCTCGGCCTTGTGTCACGACGATTAGCCCATTTCGCCGAAGCCCGATAGCGACCCCTTCCGCAATGTCGCAGCCGTTCGCCGAAGTTCGCCTGTACTCAGCGACCACAGTCACGCATGTCCGACCTTCCAGCGACCAAGAGACGCACCACACAGTCACAGAGTATCGAGCTATTGCCCAGCAGCATCGGAGACGATCCCCGAGCCCGAACCATCAGCGATCCGGATCAATGACCGCTTTTGATGCGTCGCTATCGTTCCCCGAGTGTCCCGGAGACTTCGCCGAGGGTAGCACAGCTTTGGTGTCTAGGCCTTCGATATTCCTCTTCTCTCATTCGCTATAATTCGCCGAAGCTTCGCACAGCTTCGCTGACCGCATCGCACGATTCGCGTAGCTACTCCGACGCATTTTCCCATGTATAAGTGTAGCTAGCGACGTCTGCATGCAATAGGAACTTCTCCCCCCAGAGACAGCACCTCAAACCTCGAGAACTATCGTCTTTCACCTTCGCAGCGCATCGTTTAGCCCTTTTATCGACATCGACATCGCCTTCACCTTCGCAGCGCATCGTTTACGCACTTGCATATTGAGAACCTTCGTCATATCGTCGCCCATCGCCCCCAGCCGTCGCCCATCGTCCCCGACCTTCGCCCCTCGTCGCCGAGTCTCGCTACGCCACCCCGAGACTCGCAGCACCTCTCACACCTTCGCCGACTTCCCTCCTTCTCCGCCGTCGCTCGCTACACTTCCCCAGTGACAGCTGCGACCCTCCGAGCCCTCTGGTAGACCTGGGACACGCCCCCCAACTAAAACAGTACTACTCGACGAGCAGGATTTGGTTTTGTCATCTGACCGCCTGTCCGACGAGTTTGGTCATCAACGCGTAGGAGGCGTATCATCGGACGCGTGACCGCACGTAGTAGACGTGAGTCTACACTAACTCCACTCTAACTCTGACTTTGCCTCTGCCGCCCACGCAGCATGATCCTGTACACTGCAATAATTGTCCAACAACACCTGGCTAATATGTGCAAGTCTCACCGCACATTTGCACTATCCCATTGTTTTCTGTCATATAAATTCTTCAAACGTCGGAATAGGAGTTCGTACGTGCTTTTGGCAACCTCGGAGTTGTGCCGGTCCGCACAAGTATACCCTTATCCCAGCATTTTCCGGTTCATTATACAATAAGGAAATGAAATGATTCAGATGTATGGTACATTGAGCAGATGGAGAATATCAAACATACCAGGACCCGGAGAACTTGAACAAGTCCGACTCTCAACTCCGAGTCTGAATGTCTAAGAGCGAGTTATTAATCGCCATGCTCTCATTCTGCAAATTTTCTACACTGCACCTGTAATCTGTAACCTCCTTGTTCTTTGTTTTATTCTGCACAACTGGAATTGCCACCAACTCCGATCCGACTCTGACTGAAGTCTGACTCCGACTTTGGTCCAACACTCTGGTCCGAGTCTGACTCTGGTCCAAGTCTGACTCTGGTCCGACTCCCAATCTGGTCCGACTCGGACTCCAACTCCTACTCGGACTTTGTGTCTGCACAGCATGATACTGCGAACTTCGTCTACTGTCAGCCCCAATACGTGCCCGCTTCACCACACACTTGCTCTCTACCGTTGTTCTTCTGTCCTTTTGATCCTTCAATCTTTGTTCAGTGTTTTATTCTAAACACCTGAAATTGCCACCAAATCCGCTCTGACTCTGACTCTGGTCAAACTCCGACTCTGGTCCAACTCTGACTCTGGTCTGAATCCAAATACTCCAAATCTGGTCCGACTCCGAATACTCCCCGAATCCTGTCCAACCTCGGACCCGGACTCATTAACTATGTGTATCATGTGTATTTTTATTATTTACTGTCCTGTTATCTTTGGCTACGGGTGTCCATCACTGGATATTGATCAATCATTATATATTATCTGACTAATACAGGTAGGAGTTCCGGGGGACAGGGCAAGCCGAGCGTGCCGGGACCTCTCGATCTGAGCTGACCACTCCAGGCCTCCATACAATCGTGTGACTGGTCAATGGTCGGAGACAATAGTCGCAAAGACAATGGGCGACTGGGGAGGTACTCGGAATGGCGTGGGAGCGTCGGAGGGTCGTAGCGCCGGGCGTGGCAGTCGTGCAAGTGGGCTGTGCGAGTCTGATGGAAATCTGATGGAGTCGTGATGGCGTGGGAAATGCTGTGCTCGCAAGTGTGGCGCGGTGCTCTAAGTCGTAAGCACGGGGTCGGGCGCCTAGTGCGACCAGCGTGGGAGTCGCGAACATGTTCCGACTGTGGCGCGACAAGGCTGAGGTCACGTGACTGAGGACTTGGTCGAAAATGCGAAAAGAGAGTTGCTATCCCCTCCCAGCGCGGGACGGGGCTTGTCACCGGGAAGGCATGCCGCGGGGAGTTGGACTTAGCGAACATCAATGTACATCTTGCAATATTATTGTATCTGACAGAAAATACAACGCCCCTTTCTGGACCTTGGAGAAGGATGTCAGTCAACCTGTATCATCAGAACAAAACAAGTTATTAGAAATAAAGACTACACATCTCTGTCAATCGTGCCAAAGACCTTTACCTTTGATCAAAATAACAGACTTGAGTGCCCATCCTCCTCCTCTAATCAACATTGCTTTGCCTTATGCGGGTACACCAAAGTTGAAAATAAAATAGACTATGCATGTTGGTCATAGCAATAACAAGGTAATGTACAAGCTGAAAGGTAAGTATTATTTATTTTGGACATGCTCATTTTACTGCACACATAATAGGAGACTCAGCTGAAACATGGTTTCATGATGGAATAACTACAGGCAGAGTGTGTATACCCGAGGAGAAATTGAACACTATATGTGATATATATCAAACTAGAGTATACAAGACATCTGTTCTAATCTATAGTACAGTATACAAAAATGCAACTGTCCCTGCTTTAGCCTCATAAGGCAAGGCTTGAGGTTTTATTATATCTGCAATATATTGTATTTGAAGTGCATGCATAACTATATGAGGCAGTCACTTGTATATTGAATGACCAAGCCCCCCCCCCCCCCCCCCCCCAAATATACAGTGCCTTACCGGTCCTCGGGTCACGACCGGTCCTCGGGTCACTGGGCTTTTTCTCCGTCCAACCATGATGTACCCTCTCGGACTTTTTACATATGGTATTGTAGTGTAATTGTGCACATCTGGTGAAAATTTGACAGCTCCTCGATGTCGGGGTGGTGCTGCAGTTCCGTATTACTGCCGGAAATGACATCACCCGGCTTTGCTTGGACAACTGCACGCGCAAATCAAAATTTCTCTCTGGGATTTTTCTACATGCTACAGATAAGACCTAGTAGATACAGAGTATGCAAACTATGGTGCACATAGTGGCCCTGTACGAATGGAAACGTGAGTCAATGGTGGCTGTATGAAGGCAACAATCTTATCTGTCACATCACGCCGACTTGGTCTGGCCTCCGGCATCCCGACAACACATCATACCACCTCCAACTTCACGTGTCAAGCCTCCAGATGGGCGGAAGAGCATTCTCAAAGACGAAGACAAAGCAGAATATATCTGAGGAGAAGGAGGAATGGCTGAAGAAGGCTGTGGATCTGTATCTCGAGGAGAAAGAGTCGGGAAAGCCGAAACCGATGGGCGTGCGCGCTGTCATTCACAAGATCGAACTGGAATACTTCCGGGAGAAGAAGAAGAACATCAGTTTGTCATGTACTACTCTTCTGGAACGCGCTAAAGGTCGTCAGAGCATCCGGGACTTCAATGCGGAGAAGTCCTGGCTTTCACACGAAGAAGCAGATGCTGTTGTCGAGTACGCAATCAGCCTCGCGAATCGAGGCTTCCCTCTCAGTCACAAGCGAATCCGGGAGCATGTTGATGAGATATGCAGGGCTCGCTATGGTGACGACTTCCCCGCAGATGGTGTTGGCAAGCAGTGGACAAACCGCTTCATCGAGAAGCACTCTAACAAGCTTCAACGATACTGGTCTCATGCTCTAGACCACTCACGCGCGCGCGCTGTCAACCCGGTAACGAAGGAGGCCTATTTTGCTATTCTCAAGGCTGCTCTCTCAGGCGACGATGATGGCCCTGTCCCTCCGGAGCTGATCTATGGTATGGATGAATCTGGCATTCAGGGAGGAATTGGTACAAGGGAGGTCGTATTCGGGGCACGCGGGAAGACTGTACAGCACCAACAGAGAAGCGGGAATCGGGAGAACGTGACTGTCATTGTTACCATCTGTGCGGATGGCACGTCACTTCCACCGGCAATTATTTTCAAGGCGGATGCATTTCAGGTCTCGTGGAAACAGGACAACCCTCTGAATGCGTCGTGAGCATCTGTTTAACTGGATAACTGCATCAGCTCACCTTGCAAAACAGGCTTGGACACTCAGTGAAAGGCTATGCGACAGGCGAGATTGGGCTTCAATGGATCAAGCACTTTCATGCGGCAACACGGATGAAGGCGGGAGGCCGACGTCGCATCCTCCTAGTTGATGGTCACATCTCACACTATACACGGGCTTTGCTCGAGTATGCGCGCACTCACGGCATTGTCATAATTTGCTATCCATCACACTCTACCCACGTCTATCAAGGCCTTGACGTTGTCATCTTCGCAACCTTGAAGAACCACTGGAGTCGCGCGCGTGACAGCTTCGAGGGAGACGGAGCAGGGGTTGTTGACAAGAGCAACTTCCTGTCAGTATACGCAAAGGCACACACGGAGACTCTCACCGTTGCGAACATCAAAACGGCCTTCCGGAAGACTGGTGTGGTCCCCTTCAATCCCGATGTGGTCACCGATGCGATGATGGCGCCGAGCGAAGAGACATCCATGCGGGTAACCTTGCCACTTCACGCGACAAGCCCAATTCGTGCTGTGGCGGACCTGCTTGATAAGGAGCTTGGTCTGCTGATGACGGACACGTCAGATCATCGTGGCGGCAATCATAACAGTGAAGGTGACATACCGGTATCGCCTCCGCGCACGCCATCCCCACTGCGCACACCACCTCGTACTCCGTCGCGACCGCACGCACATGCTGCACTGGAGGCACTGGCGTCGACGTCAGCATCATTTCTAATGTCATCCACACCCATTGCATCGACGTCGGCACCTCCTACCTTTCCCCCGACTGTCATATCCCCATTCGTCCGTGGCGGGCGCTATCGCGGCCTTCTCGAGCGAATCCCGTCAACGGAGAGTGAGCGTGAGCTTCACGCAGCACTGAAAGATGCCGATGCTCGTGATTTGGAGTGCAAGAAGTCCATGGTTGGCATGCAGGCAGTGGCAGTCCTGCAAGACATGTATGTGAAGCGCTCGCAGCGTCAACTGCAATCACAGGAGGAAAAGAAGAAGAAGAAAGGGAGGAAGAAGTTGTTGGCAGACGGATTGCCAAAGCTACTCACCGGTGATGTGTTTTATACTGCTGTCACCCAGGCCGACGAAGAGCAGAAGCGCGCTGAACGTGAGAAAGGTGAACAGAAAGAGCGGATGGCAAAGCACAAGGAGGACCTGCAGAGGTGGAAGGCATCAGAGGTGTTGCGGAAGGGGAGGATTGAGAAGAAGCGGGCCACATACCATGCTGCTGTCAAGGAATGGCAGAGGGAGCATGACGCCGCAAAGCGAGAGGGTCGGAGGATTGCTTGGCCCAAGCCCAAACTCGGACCACTCGAAAAGGCCCTCCCAAAACCAAAGCTCGCTGCCCGGGATGATGCTGACATGCCTTCTGATGGCTCGGAGGCTGCAGACGACGAGGGAATAGACGGCGACAACGACGAGATGGATGTCGAGGAGTGAGCTGATAAGCGCCAGTCTTCGTTATCACGCGTGATGTGACGCGACCCGAGGACTGGTATGTACTCGATAACGAAGACCTACAAAGATTGTCCTCGATCTCTACATACTTCCCACCAATAACTCTCGGAGTTTTCACAGGTATATAACAGACATAGCTATAGATGTATATCCCAACAAAAATCTACAATATCATGCATGCCGGGCTTGTGCTACACCGGAAGTCATTTTGGCGACCCGAGGACCGGTAAGGCACTGTATATATATATATATATATAAATAGAAGAAATAAAGAAATAAAGAGTAATTGTACTGCCATGCATGCATTGGCCCATTGACCCCAAGTGAGACTAGCAGCTTCTTGATGATACATTGATGATGTTGAGCTGGTTGAGGGTCGAGAAAGTTGGCTGTAACACTTGTTGCAAGGAAAGCAAGTTCAGGAGAACCAAAACAGAGTGGGAGATAGTTCTGGTTCAAGAGATGCTAAACTACACAGATCACACATAGCTAACTATATGATACAATTCCTGTCAAGACTCGAGTCAAGCGACACATAAAGAGCCACCCAAGTCACCAACTATACCAGAGGGACGAGATGAATGAGATTGCTGTGATCAACAGTGCAGGCAATAGATTGCACACAGTGTAGACAAGGTGAACAGTCTGAAGAATAGAGAGAGAAACACAAGGCCTTGTATACTAAATGAAGCCAAATAAGAATAAACAGCAGGACAATAGGAAGCGGAACAATAAAGGAGGAACCATGATGATGGAGAACAATCAGAAGTGAGAACAATAGTGTCCACAGCCTTGCCATAGAACATCATGGAAGGGCCCGGAAAGACCAGGATCAGGGAGAGGTCTGAATCGTGGTCCGTGATTGATGATGGGTGCAAATAGCAGTCAAGAGAGTTGAAAGAAATGGAGTGATTCGTGACAATTCCCTACATACCACTGATTGATCAATCATAGTTCACTGCCAGGTGGACTGCTGAACCTGCCGAATACGGAATTAGTGGCCGGAATTAAGGTGAGACTGCGTGCTGTCGTTACGATTGGGGTCTGTTGATGTATGAGTGATTCTAAACACTCTGGATTTGTGCAGTTTGGTAGCTGCTAATATTTACAGCCACCCAGATATATCAGGTGTTGATCAAGTGGGCCCCAGTTCAACTCTGAGCCTGGCTATATTGTATATATTTACTGACATACAGTTCTAGCCAGCTACAGGAGTTGTGTAATTTTGTTTTCAATATGGTCCCACTTGTGTAGATTTGTGATATGAAGAACCTGTGTAGTTATTTTTGCAAGATCCCAGATGTGAAAAATTCTAGTTGTGAGGAACCTGTGTCAATTTATATGCTCATACTCACTTGTGTAGATTTACAAGTGTGTAAGAAACCTGTGTGGATTTGTTTCCAAAATCAAAGCTATGCATATCTCTACTAGATGATTAACCTGTGCCAATTCGCCACAATATAGAACTCATGTATAGTTTACTCATTGAAACAAGTGTGTGTACCTGTGTTAATTTCTCAGCATACAGGACATGTGTAGATATTGCTTGCAAGATGGAACTTGGGTAGATTATAAGGGATTTTTTGCATCCTGTGTCAAATTCTATGCATTTTGCAAGATGTGTAAGTTTGGGCCGTAATTTGGAATACTTTTACAGTATAGTTGCCATAGATAAGTACTACGCTCGTGCAGAACGTCCTGTCGCTCCCGCGCGCAAGGAAGTCGGAAGGAAGGCCGCTGGCAGCGTTCGGCCTACGCGCGCTGCCGCGCCTCTCTGCTCGCGTCACTGCCGCCCTCTCTGGAACGCCATCCCCGCGCTAAACGGTGCGAAACCGCTGCGCATACAAGCGGCGCCACGCCATCCAGACGCCGCGGCTGTCGCGGACACGGCGACCTTGGCGTCGAATGATGACAATCGACTCGAGAGGGCGGTAGCCCACGTGCATGGCAGACATATAGACGGGGAGGCACTGGCCGCGTGAAGGTCGGCGCGCGATGCGATGCGATGCGATGCGCAGTGATTTATCGGGGGATGAGGTTGCCGACAGGAAGGTGCGGGGAATGCCCGTGTGCGTGCAGAGCTGGCAGCCGGACGGTATGTGATGCGAGCGATGGATACTTTGACGGACTCGGAGCGTGTAAGCCGCGACGTACGTGCCTCGAGCACTGCCAGCCGGCTGAGAACCTGACGCGCATCCCGCTCGCACGAGACCCGTCTTCGTTCGTTCGTCAATGCGCCCTGTCGCTCGCGCACAGCTTGTGTCGGCGCCCGCTGTGGTAGAGAGAGAGGGAGAGGGTTGGCGCGAGCTGGTCCATTGCTTGGAGCGGAAAGTGGGCTAAGGAAGTGTCGAAAAGACACGCGGCATGTATGTATACAACGTACCGAGTTTGGGTGTCCTCGTTCGATACAGGAGCTGGATACGCGTCCCATCGATACGTGCGTGACGTTCCCCGCCCTGTGCGTGTGGTGTGCGCTAGGCGAGAGGTGGGGTGGACGGGGAGCAAGCCGGGATCGACTGAAGTTTGAAGCTTGGATGCAAGCCGCCACGTCGCGATGATCGATCACACGTCGCACGTTTGCAAGACAAACCACCGCGCCCCGCCCACGCCAAGCAGAAGAGATCATCAATACGTACGTGAATCGAATGAACGAGGTACGTACGTATTCAAAACACGACGCACGGAGAGGGAACGTCACTGACTCGGACTGAGGCGGCGATTCAGGTCGAGGGACATAGAGGGCGCGTCATGGGGTGTCGCAGACCCACATTACAGTACGCGGCGCAGAGTGTCCCTTGGCGAGTCAGTGAGCGCGAGCGCGGAAGGTCAGACAGGATGATTCATGCGCACCGACGGGACTCGAGCCTGAGAGGCATGGACAAGCAAAGGAGCGGTGCAGTACAAGCGCAGGTTAGCCCGTTGACGATGTGATACACCGAGAGGCCTAGGGAGACAGCCAGAGCAAGGACTCGCAGCCCAATAATCGCGATGTACAGAGATGAAGATGATGATGGCGCGGATGTTCGTCCCGGTGCGGCTATGTGCATGAGAGAGCAGGGCGTCGTGTGTCAGCGACGAGCACATTAATGGGATGGGATGGCGCACCTGAATACATAGGTACATCCTTAGGCGTCGGCGGTCTACTTGACCCAAAACGACAGGACGAGATGGGCGATGCGATGGCGATGGCGGGCGGGGAGGGCGGCGCAGTGCCGTCGAGTGGAGAAGACGGTGCGGCTCTGTGACGGGCCCAATGCTATGGATTGGGGAAGACGGTGCGGGTGGTCAGTGACGAATTTGGTCGAGCGTCACGGTATGTGAGTCGGCGCTGCCCGTCCGTCCCAACCCCGCTGACTAGCAGCTCTTCCTCTCGCTCGTGAAAGCGATCGACTCCAGCTGATAGAGCTGATCGAGAGGATGTGAGACAGAGACGGGCGAGCGCGGCGCATGCGGGGAGCTCGACGCGGCGTGGTGATGGCGAAGAGGATGAGGATGATAAGCGCTGGGGATGCGTCATCGCGTCATCGGGCGCCGAGCGTGCGCGCCGACACGATCTCGACCTGTAATTACTACAGTACGTCCTCTTCTGCCGTTCAACGTTTAACGGACCCGGCCTATCAGCGTCGATGGCGGAATCTGGTCAGACGGTCCAACGGTACCGGTCGACGCGCAGGATACTAAGTGCACTGTACAGTACAGTCGACGCGCGTCGCTCGCAAGGCCCCACGTCCACCGCAAGCTTCTAGATATGAACTGGCCAATGGATGGATGCGATGGAGATGAAAACGATCGAGCACTACTCAAGTGGACGGGCTCGCTCAGCTGTGCGTGTTCTTCATATCTACTCGTGCAGTGACGACCTAGCGGATACCCTGCCTCTCAGTAGTTAGTACCTCGGGGCCCGTACCGGCGCGCGCAATATCCTATCGCTAACCCGAACGTTCAACGCAGGTCCCTGGTCGAGCGCGGCTCTCCGAGCCGAAACCCTCCTATCGGGCTCGAGGGCTCCCCATTAACCGCCCCTCGCCGACGAACAGCACCGTCCGAAAGGCGCGGGTTTACGGTACGCCACCGATTTCCGTCACGTTACTTTGATGTCTGTCTTTGCACAACGATTTTCAAGGGTGTATGTACGAGCACCCACGCGCAGGGCGACTCCGCCCAAGTGAGGACTGAGTCGGCGGATACAGCGCAGGACAGTACGTTGATGTGTGTGCTAATTGCGCAGCGCGCGGCTGACTTCTGTGGGATTGGATCGGGACGGGGGCTCGGAGAGTTCGCTGCGGAGGACGTCTGCACGACACCTCCTTCCTCAAGGCCCCATGGCGGTCGCCGCTGTTGTTCGCATCCCTCTAGGAGAAAGTTTCACGTTGTGGCATTCAAAACATTAAATCAATTACTAATGCAGTGTTGTCTATAGGTGTGTAGCATATCGTCTGTCTTCACCACGCAATTAAACACAGCATTCGGAACCAGCTACAGCGTTTCATCGTCTATCCTCAGGACCATCGTCTTGTCAGCCTTTTTGAGACGCATCCCAAGATCCCCTGTTATTATACTCTCTCGGAAATTCACCGCCTCAAGGTGCACCCCCGCTCTGGCACGCATGTCAATGATCTGTACCAAGGCGTCGCCCACGGAGATCCAGGTATCAACGATCTCGCCATCGTCTTCCAATACGTTAAATTGGGCATCGAAGGAAGACAGTGTCAGAGACTTGAGACTGGGAAACGGTATATCCATCGCTTCTGTGGTCGCAGTTACCTTGACCTCTTTCATAGAAATCCAGAGAACATGGCAGAGGTAAATACCAGATTCACCCTTCGCTTCAATCATGCGCAAGTGCGGCAACAGTGTCTGCGCGTCCATCCAATCATTGAAAGCGAACGCGAACGCATCCGCGACTAATTCTTCAAGATTCTCGGGTTCAAATAGACCAGAGGCCATGGCCGCACGATTCACTCGAAGCTGGTCCCATGTGCTGCCGCCCCATTGGTATATCCATAACATTTCTCCAGTCGCAGAGAAAGATTTGCAAGACCCACGTCGCGCTGCAAGGTGCGTATCGTCATGGCCTCACTGGTATCGTCATTTTCCCGTGATATATGGAGCTTCCTGACGGGGTATGCAGGTATATTACCGGAAATCGCCATAGTCTTGTGGACCTGCTCAAAGAAATTCTGGATATATTCTTTGCGCTCGTCCGTATGGTGCACGTATATGTCGGCTACTGTGTCGGATGGGATGAGGATGTGACGCAAGAGGATGTATGCCCCAGATATGGTGGAATCCAGAGAAAAGTCCTTGAGGAATTTCATGGTCGCAATGTCATCGACGCGATCGTTTTGACCGTGGTTGAGATCATGCTTTGAATGGATATCCATTTTACGCAGACCGAGGTGCGTCAGACAAGGCATATTCCGCAAAGCAGCGACGACATTGTCCACATGCGATTGATCTCTTTGCGATGCCATCAGCGTGATGTCGAGTGCCGTGAGGTTTTCGAGATAGGTGCGAGCTAATAGTGTCCATGGGAAGTCAAACGTAAAAGTCACTTTGAGCTCATGCACGGACTTGAAACCCGGTGCGCTGATCAATTTTTTGAAAAGCTTCCTAGAGTTGTCTGATGCCGCGAGCGAGAGCCGTTGTATTTTGGAAAGGTGCTCTTTCAGGAGGCCGGAAAGGTGTTTTGCCTTGAAGTCGTATATTTCGTTTGGTATTGTGACGGAAAATTGAGTGTTTTCCCCTGCGCCCGAGATAATCTCCTCCAGCCCCTCGGCACCAAGTACTTCCTTCCAAACAATGGGCAGTGCGATTCTCCTCCAGAGCCTGCAGACATGTGTCACACTAATCCAGCTCTGAGTATCTCCATGGTGGATGCAGGCGAATATGCGTAGTATGAGTGCGGAAGGAAGTCGGGAGATAGGAAAACAGGGATCTCTTCCGCGCCCGTAGATCGGCCCGCAAGCGGCAGCAAGATGGTGTAGGGCGTCTCGGTCCTCAGATTTAATCCGAAGATCGCTCAACCTCCCAGGTTTGTCGCGAGGAACACTAGTATACCGTGATATAGTCTTAGCCAAAAATTGTTTACAGAATTTAACAACTCACGCATTCACAAGAAGATCCATCGAGCGATCGTCTCCAGTGTGTAGGGAAAAAGATGGATGAGGTCGTAGAGATGAGGGCGTCCTCGCCTTCTCTTATAAGCATTCTTCCAAGAGAGCATGCGAAACAATAGACAAGGACAACACGTAGCGCCAAAGAAATTGATGGAAGATATTTGGCGGAGCGGAGGATAAGACAACAAGTGTGTGTGGCGAGCCACGTAGGGTGGCGCCAGTTACGGTTCCGCGTCGAAACAACAAGACACTTCCGCAGCCACGGCGTGCATTGACTAGTCCGCCACGTTGTTTTAGTCGTCGATTGTGTCGCGACACGAGGAAACAAGAGGTATACGCGACGAACCGAGCTCTTGGAACACAGACATACGGCCACGCACGCACTCTTCGATGCCTGATAACGTGTTAGTCGACGCCACTCGAGCACGGTACTATTTTGCACACCTTGTGTCGCGCTGAGATATACGTCAACAGAGCGACTTATGCTGTGCGAGCCATGGCGACTGGGCGGCCGATGACAAACGACGTGGTCGACGGACATGCACATGGCGTGGAGCGAGGACATACGGCCATGCATGCGCTCTTCGACGTCTACGTTCGCGTTAATCCACGCTATTCGTGCCGTATAATCACTCGTTCACGCACCTCGTATGGACTGGTGTCAAAGCCCATTTGACAGGCCGACGCGCCGACGATTCGCGCACGGGCAGGGTGGCGCTGCGATTATGGGGCGATCCGGGTACTGCAGAAGTGTAAGGTTGATGTCTTCTCGTAGCTTGAGTACAATGGCGGCTCGGAAGTAAGAGCAATTGAATACGTACGGGATGCGCATCAAGACGCGGAAGGTCTGAGATCAAGCTTCAAGCTTGCGCGGCCGCGTCGAAGCATACACCATTAGAGCGAAATGAGACTGGCGAAATCGCTATATCATAAAACGCCCACGCAGACTGGTCTGACGCAGGGCCCCGGCGGTGAAAATGAAGTTGGAATCGTGTCAGCGACATAGCGCGCCAAGAGGCTACTGAGTGTATGTGGCGCACCTCCGGCTTGCTACCCGGCTCTATAGCGCGGCCTACCGCGGTTGACTTCGGCTCTGGATGGTAGTGATACTGAGCAAACAACAAAACGGCAGCCAGCTCAGCTCAGCTCATGCGGATGATTCGAACTGGGGGTGATGATAGCGAGCAGCGAAGGAGATAAGCGCTGGGATTCGGAAGCCGCCGAGGGCGCCGGCGCTTGTACATATCCCGGTCACCTCGACCACCACCACGTCGACTCCGTGCTCGAGCCCAGCATCCTCACCATACATCCAGCAGACCGAGGCCCGTCAACAGAGGCATCTATACGCAACGTCGATCGCCGGTCCATGCTCAGAATACGGACGACGCGCGTCGATGCACCGAGATCGTTCCCGCTGCCGTCGTCGCTCGCACAAGACCACACCTTCACGTCCAAACGTCTGAAAACCCAATGGATGTATGTCTGGGTGTCAGCTGTCACGAATCGCTCCATTTATTTCGACTCTCTTGACTGCTATCCGCACCCATCATCGATCACGGACCACGATCCAGACTTCTCCCTGATCCAGAGCTTTCCGGACCCTTCCATGATGTTCTATGGCGAGGCTGTGCGCATCATTGTTCTCATTGTTCTTACTTCTGATTGTTCTCCATCGTCATGGTTCCTCCCTTATTGTTCCGCTTCCTATTGTCCTGCTGTTTATTCTTGTTTGGCCTCACTTAGTATATAAGGACTCGCGTTTCTCTCTATTCTTTAGACTGTTCACTTCGTCTACACCGTACGCAATCTATTGCCTGCGCTGTTGATCACAGCACTCTCACTCATCTCGTCCCTCTGGTCCGGTCGGTGACTTGGGCGGCTCTTTGTGTGTTTTTTGACGCGAGTCTTGACACTTGAACAGTCTCTCCTACGCCCACCTCACCTCTTTATCTCTTATCACTCTCATCTCTGCCGTCCACGCGACGTAAAACCCCCATCGACACCACGGCCTCCCACGCTTGCTGGCTCATATATCAGCAGAGGTATCTTAGCCCTTATCACCTTGATCACCAGCCACATCTCCCGCAACCAATCGATCTTGCCGACGCTTCAAACTACATCCTCAACGTCCGCGACCGTTGCGAGCAGGACCTCTGGGCAATACACGGAAAGTGGGCCCTGATAGCAGAGTGGCATTGGAACCACAGTGCGGTCAGCGTTTTCTTATACGTCCGCATCAAGGTAGTCTTTGACGTTGATCTAAATCGGTACAACTTCGACACCACGGAGTACGCGTACCATCAACCATTTCAGCTATCCCCCATCGATCAGTACATTGATCCTCGCTCCAACCCGGTGCACTTTGTTGTTGGCGGACGACCCACACCCGCTCCAAGCCCTGAACCCACGATCTCCCTCGCTCAACGACTCCGTCGCCTCACACGCCCCGCCCCGCCCTCAACCCCTCAGCCACGTCCTCGTCGCCCTGTAGCGGCGGACTTCTTCTAGACCACCATTGATCCCAACAACGACCTCGGGTTCCTCACCGCAATTAACCAGGTTCCTAGCGAAGTTCATCAGGAAAGTGACGGAAACTTTGTCCTTGACACAGCAACAGGACCACGGCAAGTAGATTGGTCCCAAGTTAACCACCAACAGTGGGAGTGGTACTTCCTTGACGACCTCTCATCCATCCGTGACGACGATCTTCGCGAAGCACGGGCACTACAAACCCCGCTCCCTCCATCGCGCACTCCGAGCCCCGAGTCCCCTGAACCCCCACCTGCTCCTCGCACCACACCCACAGTTGTCCCAGAAGGCATCCACTTTGATCAGCGCACCAACAGGTGGTACGCTTGGCTACGCAACCACTCTCGTCGAGCAACATATTGGCAACCGCGAGTTGGTGATCCCACACGAGACTGGTGGTTCTGGGTGAGTAACGATCGCGTACTTTCAGTCCAAGAGCTCGCCTCCTGTGCCACAGTTTCCCGCGACATTGCCGCTCAGCAGGCCCTGCGCTCGAATACCCTTCGATCCGCTACCCAGACTCCCGTACCCACGCAACCACCGACTCGCGTCCCTACCCCCACCCCACTTGCGCCCACCATCATGGCAGGCCCTCCTACTCCCCCTCCCGGTAACCAGACTACGACAACCTCGGCCCCTGCCAAAGGCGAGATCGGCGTTAAACCAATACCGTTCACGGGTGATCGTACCATGTCCAAGCACTTCAAAACGCGCATCCGCATGTTCTTGCGAGGCAACGCCACCAAGTATGTGACAGATGACGACAAGATCACGCTGTTCCTCGACCTTTGCCAAGGAAACAACGCCGGCAAATGGGCTGAAGCTCGGAGTAACGAGATACTCGAAGACGATGACTCCTACTTGGCAAACAACTCTCACGTGCGTCGCTTTGACACGTTCGCCAAACTCCTCGCCCAGTTCGACATCGACTTCGCACCCCTCGACGAGACGAACTCCGCTCGCGCGGAGTTAGATCATCTCAAGATGAACACGCGAACGGTCACGGAATACATCACGGACTTTGACGCGCTGGTCCCTAGGACCAAGTACACGGGGGAGTCCCTCGTCTACTTCTTTAAGAAAGGGCTAAACTCAGGGCTCCTTGACGATTGTCTTCGCGCAGACCCCGTACCAGCAACGCTGGAGCAGTGGAAGAAGAAGGCAATGGACAGAAACGCCGCCTACATCGAGCGCGTCCGTACGATGGCGGCAACCAAGCGCCCAGCTAGGACTTCATTTTCCCCGCCCACCACTCTGCAGAATCGTCCGCGTGTAGCGGTAACTTCCACCTCGTCCCAGACTCTCACGAAGCTCACGGAACCGGAGCGCGAGCAGTTACGATTGACACGTGGTTGCTTCAGATGCCGCCAGGCAGGGCACATTGCGTTCAATTGCCCGCAGAACCCGCGCAACGCCACTACGGTCCGAGCGATAGAAACCGGCCCGGCGCCGGGAGTAGCTCCTGCGACCACTCAAGCGGAGATCCCACCGGTCACCCGTGCCATCTCGGACTTGACTGCGCAGATCAAGGGGCTCGAAGGAGACGAAGCAGAGGAAGCAAAGGCCTTCCTGAAGGACATGGTAGAGGGTTTTTGAAGCGCCCCCCGGTCGCGTCGTCCGCGGGTGGCTCAAGGTTTTCGTTAAGTTCATCGAATCGTTATGCTGTACTCTCTTCATCGGACATTTGTGAGCAATCGTACCCCTCTGCGATCTATATGTCCGCTGTCACACGCAACAGGCAATCACCCTCGATCGCCCTTCAAGTACAGCTACGACTCAACGAACCTCGAAAACTCATCGACGCCGATGCTCTGCTCGATAGCGGAGCAGAAGGAATCATCCTTCATCCCAAGTTTGCCACTGAACACGGACTTCCCTTGAAACCCTTACCCCGGCCATTCCCCGTTCGCAATGTCGATAACACCGAAAACATCATGGGCTGGGTACGCTACTCAACGACTCAGACAATTCGCATCTATGCCAAGGACTCAACATCCTATCATGAGGAAGAAGCTGAGTTTTTCCTCACCGACATCGGCGACTACGACATGATTCTTGGCACAGACTGGCTGGAATTTCACAATCCGGCAGTCGACTGGCGAGAAAAGCGCGTTGACATGACTCGTTGCCCACCATCCTGCAAGTTGCACGCACCACCGGTCAAGAATTTATCAACACGCACAGAACGACAGACTTCCAAACCGCTTGCAGCCCCACGGCCTACTACCAGGCCGCGCCATGAGGTCCCACCACCTCCACCAACAATGCCAAAGTACGTTGTTCCAGCTCGTCGTGTCCATGGAGTACGTCTTCGCACTACGCGATCCCCAACACTCGGCGCCCTGTTCACGGAAGACGACGAAGAACGATTCACCATGGAACATGCGTGGATGGTGCACGGATTGCAGCTCGCTGGTGTGTTACCCGCCTTCGATATACCGTTCACTCCCTCGCCTGTCGAACCAGGACCGGTGCACGTACGAGCAGCTTTCACGAACGCACAGAAACTCGCCGAAAAAGCTGCCGGACCTTCAGTGCAGAAAGAATTTGAGGAATTAGTCCCGCCCCCGTACCACGACTTTCGCGACGTCTTTGACAAAACCTCTTCTGAACGTCTTCCGGAACGCCGTTCATGGGACCACGCCATTGACCTCAAGGACGGCTTTGAACCACGACCAAGTAAGGTTTACCCGTTGTCGCCAGCTGAGCAAGTGGAACTGGACACCTTCCTCAATGAACACCTGGAGAAGGGCTACATACGCCCATCCAAGTCTCCCATGGCGAGTCCATTCTTCTTTGTTAAGAAAAAGGATGGCAAGCTACGACCAGTTCAGGACTATCGCGCACTGAACAAGGGGACGGTCAAGAATGAATACCCGCTGCCGCTTATCTCTGAAATCGTCGACAAACTCAAGGGTGCCAAGGTCTTCACCAAGATGGACGTCCGCTGGGGTTACAACAACGTACGCATCAAGGAAGGCGACGAATGGAAAGCGGCGTTCAAAACTAACCGCGGACTCTTCGAACCATTGGTGATGTTCTTTGGCCTCATGAATTCACCCGCCACGTTCCAAGCAATGATGAATGAACTCTTTAAGGACCTCATCGACCTCGGCAAAGTCATCATCTACATGGACGACATTCTTATCTTCACCGACACCCTTGAAGAACATCGCCGCCTGGTACGACAAGTCTTGCAACGACTTCGCGAACACGACTTGTTCTTGAAACCCGAGAAATGCACCTTCGAACAATCCTCAGTCGAGTACCTGGGTCTGATCATTTCCCATGATCATTTAGCTATGGATCCAGTCAAGGTCGCTGGAATTGCAGACTGGCCAGCGCCACGAACGGTGAAAGACGTCCAATCCTTTTTAGGATTTGGGAATTTCTACCGGCGTTTCATCCGTGACTTCTCCAAGATTGCGCACCCACTGTTTGCCCTAACCAAGAAGGATTACGCCTGGAACTGGACAACCGAATGCCAAGAGGCCTTTGATAACCTCAAAGCTGCGTTCACCTCATCCCCCGTCCTTGTCATGCCTGACCCTACCAAACCATATTTGGTGGAAGTCGACGCCTCAGACTACGCAACAGGAGGCATACTCTCGCAGCGTGGTGACGACAACCTCTGGCATCCAGTCGCATATCTGTCCAAGTCGCTCTCCGACCCAGAACGCAACTACGACATTTATGACAAAGAACTCCTGGCCATCATCCGCGCCCTCGAAGCTTGGCGCCACTACCTCGAAGGTGCTCCAGATCGCATAGAAATCTGGACGGATCACAAGAATTTGGAATACTTTCGCTCCGCCCAGAAGCTGAGTCGTCGACAAGCTCGATGGGCGTTATTCCTTACACGTTTCGACTTCGAACTGATCCACAAACCAGGAATTTCTCAACGTGCTGATCCCATGTCGAGGCGACCTGACCATAGAGAGGGGGTGGAGGACGATAACGCGGAACGGGTACTACTGGACCCTCAATTTTTCCGCATCCGCGCTACTCGTCCTGGCGCTGTTACCTCCCTTGGTAATCATGACCTCCGACGTCGCATCAGAGAAGCAAAGACCAAGGACATAGAAGTCATCAAGGCTCTCGACGTTATACTCGGCAATGGACCTCGCTCGTTGACAAAGAACCTAGAAGAATGGAACACCGAAGACGGACTTGTCCTGTTCCGCGGAAAAGTCTACGTTCCTGCAGATGACCAGCTGCGACGTGACATTGTCCGGATGCATCACGATGCTCCTTCAGCAGGACACCCGGGACGCCACAAGACGCATGAACTAGTTGGACGCGAATATTGGTGGCCCGGTATGTCAGTCTTCATACGTGACTATGTCGACGGTTGCGCTACTTGTCAAGCAACAAAGGTGCAGAATCATCGAACACATGTGGAAACCATCCCGAACGCCATCCCCAATCGACCATTCCAAGTCATCACCTCGGACTTTGTAGTTGAACTCCCACCCTGCGACGGATTTGATTCAATATGCGTCATAGTTGACAGGTTCACGAAACATGTCACGTTCACACCCTGCAACAAGACAATCACAAGCGACGGCACGGTGGACATTCTCATCGACAAAATCTACCGTCATTATGGCCTTTGGGATCGACTTATCTCTGATCGCGGACCTCAGTATGCAGGAAAGGTTATGCGTGGCGTACTCGACAAGTTAGGCATCAAGTCAGCCCTCAGTACAGCCTACCACCCGCAGACAGATGGCGAATCCGAACGCGTCAACCAGGAGATGGAGCAGTTCCTACGAGTGTTCTGCAACTATCGACAGGATGACTGGGTGAAGTGGTTAACCTTTGCTGAATTCTCGCATAACCATCGGGTTCATAGCGCCACAAATCGGTCACCTTTCGAGATGCTCCTTGGATATACGCCTCATGCCATACCCCCCATTCACTTCACATCGACCATTCCTACAGTGGAAGAACGCCTTCGACGCATGGAGCAAGTACGGGCGGAGGTTGAAGCCAGTTTACGCTCTGCAGCGGAGGTCATGAAACGCAACAACGCCGACCATGTCAAAGACAGTGTACGCTTCAAGGTTGGAGATCGGGTATGGCTAGATGGGAAACACATCAAGACGACACAACCAAAAGCTAAGCTGTCACCGCGACGAGTCGGACCCTTCGCAGTCACTGAAATCATCGGACCAGTGAACTACCGACTGAAGCTTCCCCCCACTTGGCGGATCCACCCCGTATTCCATGCATCTCTTTTGACTCCCTACGTCGAAACCTCAGCTCACGGACCCAACTTCCTTGCGCCACCGCCTGAAATAGTCAATGCGGAAGAGGAGTACGAGGTGGAAGCGGTCCTAGACGCAAGACTCACACCCAACAAGCGTGGCATTCAGTACCTTGTCAAATGGGTCGGTTATCCCAACTCAGAGAATCAGTGGCTCCCTCGGACAGCCATGACCAATGCCACTGGAGCAATAACCAAGTTCTACAAGGACCATCCACGGGCTGTTCGCCCTCCTGCGCTACGTGGACTCATCTATTTTGATGCACTACAAGCTGATCATGCGCTCCAGGAGAAAGCGCGTCTTAGAGAGGGGGTGATGTCACGAATCGCTCCATTTATTTCGACTCTCTTGACTGCTATCCGCACCCATCATCGATCACGGACCACGATCCAGACTTCTCCCTGATCCAGAGCTTTCCGGACCCTTCCATGATGTTCTATGGCGAGGCTGTGCGCATCATTGTTCTCATTGTTCTTACTTCTGATTGTTCTCCATCGTCATGGTTCCTCCCTTATTGTTCCGCTTCCTATTGTCCTGCTGTTTATTCTTGTTTGGCCTCACTTAGTATATAAGGACTCGCGTTTCTCTCTATTCTTTAGACTGTTCACTTCGTCTACACCGTACGCAATCTATTGCCTGCGCTGTTGATCACAGCACTCTCACTCATCTCGTCCCTCTGGTCCGGTCGGTGACTTGGGCGGCTCTTTGTGTGTTTTTTGACGCGAGTCTTGACATCAGCAACACATACAGAGGCGCTGAATTTCAATTGGATGGGATCGCTCAGTGCATGCTCTCTCTATCTACTAATGCGGCGTAGCTGACACCCGGCCTCTACCTCCCAGCTGCACGTCCCGCACCAGCGCACACACTGTGGAACCACACGACGCCGCCGGCATCGGCATATGCTGTCCATGTCGGTACGATGCGCTGCACTGGTTATCATTCTTCAATATCTATCACCAGAACATTCCCAGATAAGTGCTCCTGAACGCGACGCCTGAACTCCTCCGGTACCAGCGTCGCGCTCCGAGTCTCCCGGATATATAGCTCGCTCAAGGGCACCCCCGCTCCGTTGCGCATGCGTATGAGTGCTACCAGCACATTGCCCACGTTTATGCGCAGGTTCTCCGCTGCCCATATGTCGGACGTGATATTGGCGTACTTCAGGGTCAGCGCGGTGAGCTCGGGAAACGGCATCCCGTGCGCACTCGTCGTAGAACCGTAATTCATCTTCATCATAGACTCCCAGAGCACCATACACAATTCTTGACCGGACTCCCGAATCGCTGTCACCGAGCGCACGGCCGGCAACAGTGTCAGACTCTCCTCCCAGTCTGCATGTGTGAACACGTCCGTGACCAATTCTTCTACACGCTCGGACGCTAATAGAGACATGGCGGCAGCATACACCAGAGGCAGGTGCCACAAACAATGCCTTCGACCATCCTGTTCACGCGTCAATTGTAGAGAGAGTCTTGCAGGATCCCCGTCGCGCAGCGAGGTGTGTATCGTCACATCGTTGGCGAAAACCAGCATTTTCCGCGGCATTGCCATTGCGGGCTTCTGGCATTTAGGCAGAACAGCGGGGAGCGCGGCAGACTCGCGGACCTGGAGAACGAGGTCCTGGATAGCTTGGCTCTTCTCTTCCCTGTGGCAGACGCTTATGATGACCGATGCGTTGCATGGAATGAGGAGGTGACGCAGCAGAGTTTCTGCCCCAGGTATGGTGGATTCGAGAGTGAGTTCCTCGAGGAACGGCAACGCCGCAACAATGCGATCGCGTCGGATGAAGAGGGGATAAACGCCGACTTTCCGCAGACAGAGCTGCGTCAGATTTCCCATTTGCTGCAAGACGGTGACGATCTCGACTGCGCGGTATTCAATGATACGGGACGTATTGTGCCCGATGTTCAGCGCGGTGAGATGGCTGAGACTGACATGGGTGCGGGCTAGCAGTGTCCACGGGAAGTCGAAAGAAGTGGTAACCTCGAGCTCCCGGAACGAGAGATTCGGCATGCTAAACAGCGCGCGGCAGACCTGAGGCGAATGGTACGGCGCGGCGAGTGAAAGTCGATGATGGATTTTGTGAAGGCGCTGTGCCAGGAAGCCAGCAAGGTATATTGTCTTGACCGATCTCCGGTCGTCCGCTTCGCTTGTCCAATATGGTATGATCACAGAGAGTGGCGCGTCGTCCAGCCTTGCGGCATCCGAGATCATCTTCTTCAGCCACGGGGCGCATAGTTGATGACCGACGTCTTCCCACAGAATGGGGTTGTTGAACGCTATGTCCCTCCAGCGGCCGCAGACGTGTGTCACGCTAATCCAGGTCGCTGCATGTGGGATGCAGCTGAATATGTGTATGATGATTTCCGGAGGCAGGCGGAAGATGGGAAGACGGGAATTGTGCTCGGCTGCTCTTATTCTTTGGTGTCGAAGGATTGAGCAGCAAGTGACAGAAATGCAATTGAGGTATAGCATGAGCTCGTGTTAGCTCAATGAAAACGCGTACGTACACATCGACAGCCGGATCCATTGAATAAACACTCCTAGTGTTTAGGGAAGAGAAGGAAAATAATGTAGAGAGGAGAGTAAGAGACTGACACTGTATAAGCAAGAGCGACCTCGCCTTCTCTTATAAGCGTCTTTCCGTGGGACAATGCAAATATAGGAACAAGGATAGCACACAACGCAAAACAAATTGATTGCGTTAGAGGAGAGAACAACGAGTGCGCGGTGGCGAGCCACGTAGGGTGGCACCTGTGCGGTGCTACGTCGAGAAAACGAGCCAATTCGCAGGCATGTAGCGTGTTGACGCGTCCGCCACATCTCAATCTCAATGTTCGTTGGGACTGTGGCGACACGAGGACGCACGAGGTATACGAGGGCGAGCCGAGCGCTGGGAGCGAAGGCACGCTGCTGCGCACACACTCTTCGATGCCTGAGAACGTGTTAGTCGAGGCAGCTCGCGCACGGTAGTATTGCGCGCACCTTGTGTGGCCCTGCAATAGACGTCAACAGAGCGACCTATGCTGTGCGAGTCATGGCGACGGGGCGCTCGAGTCTAGACGACGTGGTCGATGGACATACATATGGCATGGAGCGAGGACATACGGCCATGCATGCGCTCTTCGACGCCTACGTTTGTGTTAATCCACGCTTTTCGTGCAGTAGAATCACTCGTTCACGCACCATGTATCGAAGCCCCTTTGTCAGGCCGACGCGCCGACGATTCGCGCACAGGCAGGGTAGCGCTGCAACTACGGGGCGATCCGCAATATGCAGACGTGTAAGGTTAGTGTCTTATCGTCGCTTGAGTACAATGGCAGCTCGGATGTAAGAGTAAGTGAAGACGTACGGGATGCGCATCAAGATGCGGAAGGTCTGGGATCAAGCTTCAAGCCTGCGCGGCCACGTCAAAGCATATACCATTACAGCAAGAAGAGACTGGCGACATCTGTATCTCGAGAGATCACAACGCAGAGGACCCGGGCGGTGAGGATGAACTTGGAGAGCATCTTGTCAGCGACATAGCGCGCCAAGACCGCATGTGTGTGGCCCACCTCCGGCTTGCTACCCGGCTCTATAGCGAGACATACCGCGGTTGACTTCGGCTCTGGATGGTAGTGATACTGAGCAAACAACGAAATGGCAGCCAGCTCAGCTCAGCTCATGCGGAAGATTCGAACTGGGGGAGAGCGGCGAAGGAGATGAATCAAGCGCTGGGATTCGGAAGCCGCCGAGGGCGCCGGCGCTTGTACATATCCGTCATCGCGCGGTCACCTCGACCACCACGTCCACTCCGTGCTCGATAGCCCAGAACCCTCTCCATACGTCCAGCACACCGAGGCCCATTGGCAGCTGCATCTAGCCGCAACGTTGGTCGCCGGTCCATGCGCAGAATACGGACGACGCGCGTCGACGCACCGAGATCGCCGATGCCGTCGTCGCGCGCACAAGACCCCACCTCCACCAGCAAGCTTTCGAAACCGCCACTGGACAAATACAAAGGGCGGTAAATAGGACGGGGAGAAGCTGTCCAGGCGATGGTGCGTGTGCGTTCTTGGCCTGACTGACTCGACGCCGGCCTCTACCCGTCCTGCCCCTTGCCCACACATGCGCATATACCATCCTAGCGCCTTCGCCTTCGCTGTGGCGAACCGCGCGCCGTCGCACGGTCCGTCCGGCGTGGCACCGAATTCACATTCCTCGTCGCCGGCGCTCCAATGTGTTTTCTCCCGTGCGGGTGTCGTTCCCGCTTGATCCGCCAACGATTCCAGCGCTGCAGGACTGCGCCGCCTCATGCAAGACAAGACGATACCGCCCTCCGCGTGGCGGGAGATTTGCACTTCCGCGCAAATCTATCTCGAGTACGATTGTTTAAAGGCGAGCAGATCTTCTAGATGTGTACTGCTCCTTGACTCTCATCGTCGTGCCCGATTGTTCATTAGTGCATCTCAGGCTTCGACGTCGTAGAGCAATCTTGTTTGACTAGCGGCATATGGGTATCCTAGGGGGTTTACTGGCAAGACGCAATGAGCAATGAGCAGCCGGTGTACTGCGTTCCGCCTAGTTAGCGTCGGCATGTAAGTATGCGTGCGCGATCTCGATGCCTGAGGAATACTACTCTGCCTGCGGCCAAATCGATTTCGAACAAGGGCTTATGACGAGAAAACAATGTGCACGGGCAGAGGAAGACGGGGCGCGCCCCGTGTGTGGTCCGGGTGCACATTCCGCGCATGATCGGGTCTCAAGGGGGGCTTCCAGCGCACGAGTCCATACTAGTGATAATGATAGAGTACTAGTCACACAGCCGACAGAGCATATGCCCACAAATGATTGATGCGAGAATCCGTCTGGATGCGACACCTGAGCGCCCGACACCACCTATCCAACCCACCCACACCTGTTACATCCCATCCAGTTACCGTCCATCTCGCCAACCGGGGTATACAAGCGCGCGGCCTTGTGGGGTTAGACTTCGAACGCTTTGAGATCTGCGGCCCTCAGAGGGGCAGCGCGCCGGGTGGCAGGGGCGGCCGCGGAAACGAGCTTCTCCGTGTCCGACAGCCACGTAAGTGCTGTGCGCGAGAGTCAGCACACGGTCGCACGAAACACAGACCAACGCACGGGTCGCAGGCATAGTCGGCGCTGCTTTCTGTGGGCCTGGCCCGAGCGACGTGTCTGCAGTGCTTCGACGGCAGTCTCGTGTCAGCTCCGCACGAGGCAGCGTGTCGGGATTGAGTATTCTAGCTTACCGTCGGTTAACTGCGACCTGCGACCCCACTGTCGCTGCACTCGTACGTGGGCGTGGTCGCCGTCGTATCGAGGCGTCGTCGGATGGAGAGTCGTATATCTGCCGTGGAGCAAAGGGCCAGGATGAGGAGCGCGGCTCTGAGCGGGCGGAGCGGCGTGCGCGGGCGGATGAGCATGATGAGAGCGCGGGGAGAAAAGGAGCTGAGCGTGTCGTCGAGCTGGGCGGGCTTATATGTGCGGCGCTGTGTTTGGCTTCAGCATGGGGGCCAAATACGCTGGGGGTGCGTCGACGCGTTGCATCACGTGGGTTCGGCGAGCTCGCTCCGACGGCGTGCTCCTGCAGCAGCCCGCGAATGAAGCCTTGCGAGCACCGGGGTGGATGCAGTACGGGCGGCGTCGGAGAGAGGTCGGGACAACATGTCGCAGGATAGAAAGGCAACTCGGGCACAGCAAGCTCAACGCTCGGCTCGACGTTGTAGCCTTCTTCTCTTGTCGCAGCCAGTCATTCGCATTTGCATTTGCATTTGCATTTGCATACGCATATACACCCACTGAATTCAAGCGCCACACCACCGGCATATCAAAAGACCACGCAATGGTCAGAGAACGTGCGTGTCAGACAGAGCAGCGACCGCCACACGCGCTCTGGGCTCTTCTGCGCTCCACTAGCACCTCCACCTGTCTGACAATATGCGTCTATATACCTGGAGGAGTGTCGCCTGGCACGGACGCAGAGGAATCTGCGTAAGCTGCGTCGGTGGCCCAGCCAATCGACATCGTAACGCACACAGGTGGCTGCTTGGATGCATCATGCACAGCGACGTCGTCCTGTCAACAACGATGAGCATACATCCCGATTGCCTGGGAGCTCGACGCTTCGACGTCCCTGTGATTGCGCGGCCCGTCCTCACCGCCGCACCAGGCCCGCTGCAAAACTGAGTGCTCCGCAGGACCGCAGATGGAAGGCACATCTTGGCTGCAGCGAGTACAGCACGCACGTCCTGCGCCTGCGCCCGCGAGACACAGCAAATCTACCTGGTGGCCCGCACCGCCGGCACACAAGCTGCCGTCGAAACATAGTTAGCACCTGGAATAGAGATCGCAGTCGCGATCAACGCACCCCGCTCCGCGCAGCGTGCGCCGTGCCTATATGCTACCTGCTCCTGCTGACAGAGACGGACAACGCGTCGTCGGGGAGTGCATTGTCGCCGTTGGACTTGAGCTTGAGCCAGCGGCGCTGCGCCACCGTGAAGCTACTGCCAAAGACGACCGTCCGTGACACTGCTTAGGTTGGATGTTTCCGAGAAGAACACAGCGTTCCGGGCGTTCTGCCGAAGTTGCGAACCGGATGGTTAACTTCTTGAAGGCCGACTGAGTCGACGACGAGGACGGAGGGAGGCTGCGAGGCGGGGCTTCGTCTTCATGGGTGCGCGCGGACACGCGGAATCGTCGTCTCGCCTGATTTCGGACAGCCGCAGGCATGCCTATGAGCGTGCACAATACGCAGCAGCCACCGCCCATGCCAACGAAGCACGGGAGCGCCTGCTCGACACACTTTCCGCACGGCGTCTGCAAGATGAGACGAGTGTCTGCCAGCGCGCGTTCGAGAACATACAATGGAACGCACCTCGCGCTGGCCACATAATAGCCCTTTTCGACGAAAGACCAACACAGCAGGGTGCGGGGCGAGGTCCCGGCGCATCTACTGTACGTGCGACATGCCATTTTGATATGGGTGCTGTGCTACGGTACTGTAAATCAGGGTGCGATGAGGAGATGCGCAGCGTTGAGCAAGAAATGCGACACACGTCAGGCTGGTCGTTCGACTTGGCAGCACGGGGGGTACAGACTGCAAAGGCGGATGTTAATGCCCCTTCTTGAGTCTCTAGCTTCTCTCTCGAGTACTTGGTTTGCGCTGTGGCAGTAGGAGCAGGAAAGCAACTAGCAAGAGCAAAGCAAACTGCAAGAGCAGGCGCGTGGGAATCCGGTAATACGGGTCCGCCGCTCCGCGCCGCCAACTCTCGACTCATCGCGCATTCGCATTCGCGCTCATCGTCTCCCATCTGTTCGCCATTCAAGCTCATTGAGCACTCGAATCGCTGCGCGCAGGTCTCATAACCAGCTGCCCTTGAAGTACGTCTGCTATTCCGAGTCACTCTGGCCGAACTGAGCATCTGCGCTAGGGCAGCGCAGCAAATCAATGGTCGTTCTCCCGCGCGACGTCCACCTTGAGATCATCGACTGGGTCTACCGCAACTCGCAGCACGCAGAGGTCGACTACCGCACACTATCCGCATGCTCTCTCGTCTGCAAGCCCTGGACGACTTTCGCCCAGCGGCGTCTCTTCCGCTGCATCTGGCCCCGCTCCACGATGGTAATAGTCCGCAAGCTTGACCAACTCCTCCCCGTGCTGCAACAAAATCGCATTCTAGGGACATACGTACGCAGCACCAGCGTAGATTTACATCCCTGGAATACCCCCATAACCGACAATTTCCTCGCCCTGCTCGCGCTCTGTCCGAATGTGACCTCCCTTTGTATTACCCTCATTGGCCGTTCATCGGCATCCTCCACCCTGGACCGTCTGCGCGCCTTACAGCTACGGATCGAGTACCTGGAAATAAATATCGGGCCGGAACTCATGGCATCGTGTGCCAGTCTCTGGCCCAGCTTGCGGTTCCTCGACTTCTCCGGTTTGAACTTTGCGCACCCTGTCCCCAACCCTGTGCCGATGAAGTTACCACAAGGAATCAAGGTGAATTTGCGTTACCCCGAGCGCGCAGCATGCTTGCTGGATGGCACGGACACGTCCGCACTGCGCGAGCTCGAGATATACGAGGTCGGGTGGGATTATCTGGGTGCACTCACGAGCACATCCGTGCCCAATAACCTCACGTCGCTCGTTCTCCCCGATGGCGAACTGCCTCCGCAGGCCATATTGGACTGCTGCACCCGGCTGGAGACACTCGTTTTTGCGGTGGGCCCCGCGGTCGCTGTGGTTCTCCCGCAGACTCTCAGACACGTCGGCTACCACGCCGTCACGAGGGACGACGAGACGCCTCTGCGTTACCTTGTGGATGCCCTTCCATCGTTGGGACTGGTGACGGCGACGCGGGAGCTGTCCCCGGCGGACGTGGCGGAGTTGACGCGCTTGTGTAGAGATATCTGCGTCAATCTCGTGCTGTTTAGCAATTACCGCATGTTACGTCGCACGCGTGCGAGCAAGCGAATGGCAGATATTGATCCTTTCTTCCGAGCGCCTTGACCGTGGATGGGAGTGCACCAGACGTCGGCTGCGTAGAGCATTTTTGGGATCGCAACTGCAATGTGCAGGCGGCGTGTGTAAGCTGGTGTCAGTCCGTGTGCGGAAGTGGCCAGGCGACGTAGCTAATTGGCCCATTGAGTGCCTTTGGCAGGACGGCGTACTTATTTGGTATCCACTCGAGGCCGCCATTTGTGAATAGAACTCGCGTTATAATGCCAGCAGATACGATGCCATTGTCCATTCTTTGCCTGTGGGTTTGGGTCATCGACTTGCGCATTTCTCACCCTGACTAAGTAGACATTGACAGGCCTCATACCAATCAATCTGTATTCGGCGTAACGAGTACCTGGACCCCGCACTCCGATAGTATCCTATCGACATACCCAGGCACCAAGCCCTCCGTCAAATCCAGCCTTTTTAATGCCAGCCCAGCTCCTCTGCGTATACGCACCGTCTCCAAAAGCAGATAGGCCGGTGGGAAGGGCAGGTTGTGCATGCCGGGGTGCATGGAGTTGTTTGTACATTTGCTGCATGCCCACCACATAGCGTCGAAGTCGACGGATCGCATACCAAGTTCAGACAGCTTGGGCAGCGGTAGCTTCTGCTCTGACGAGGCTGGACCTTCGTCGCGGCCCAAAACTACGCGCGCGGGCGTCGAGAGTGCAACGCAGAGCGCGAGGGCGGAGAACTTCGACGTGCGCAGTCTGCGCAGATTGGGTGCCATATGCAAGACGGCTCCCCAGCCGGGGCCGCCGTCCACCAGCCAATCGGACATCACCAGATCTTGCAAACGCTCGGAAGCGAAGGCAGACACGGCCGCCCACGGCACTTGCAGCTCCCGCCAAATACTCCAGTGCCATCGTGTGAACGTCGACTCGTAGGTACATATCGACAGAGTGATGGTGAGTTGACTGCTGGACGTATTGTGGGCTCCAGCACGTACATGCACAGCGTCCATTGTCTTGTTCGGTTGCACTCGAACGTCAAGCATGCTGATCAGCGGTGCTGTTGTGCCGTCCTGCGCAGGGAGCGAGAGTACCGAGTGTATAGTGTGGAAGAGTTCAGCTATGTCTCCGGCATCATCCTCCATGTGGTACAGGCGCAACGTTGCTGTGGCTGTGGAAGGGATTCGGATATGTTGTAATAAGATTGACGCTGCTTCAATCGTGGTATGCAACCGGAGGTGCTCGAGGGCCGACAATTTTGCTGTCGTGTGCCGGAGATCACCACGGGTATCCGAGTGGTGGAAGAAAACACCGCGCAGCGTAAGCTCCGTCAGGTTCTGGAGTCGGTTTAGGACAGTGACTACTGTCATTGTAGAGGGTTTCCTTGAATTGTTGGTTAAATATGTCGCTCTGTATACGCTATGAATCCCTGTGGGCCAATCGTCATAATGATCGATCGAGAGCGTGGCAAGATTCTGCATAAATGCGAATTTCCAAGGGATGGCGGCTGCAGTGCGTACACTGAGATGCTGCAAAGACGAAGCATTCCTTCTGAATATATTGGCGTAGAATGCTAGCTGGTCCGCAAACTCGGAGCGTGAGGAGAACGAGAGCCGAAGTATGCGTGGAAGGCTGTCCAACAAAGGCTTGTGAAGCAATCTGTGTTCTGTATGGATCCTAGATGATACTGTCACAGAAAGCGGCATTCTCCCAGAGCGCGAGATCATAGTCTTCAGCCATGAGACCCCAAACTTATCCGTAATGTTCGTCCACAGACTGGGGCAGTGCAGCGCAATGTCCCTCCAGCGCTGACAGACATGTGTCACGGGAATCCAGCTCTTTTCCAAGCAAGTGGGAGGATCGGAGATGTCGAGTTCGGCGCGATATGTGAATATGTGTGTGAGGATCTCTGGAGGAAGGCGCGAGACCGGTGGTGGAGAAGAGTGATACGAGGAAGTGATGAGCGTAGCAATCAAAGCCTGGAGTTTTCGCTGCAGATGCTTGCGTATAGCTTTGCCAGCCCGTTGCAACGCCCGCTCTTCTTGCACTTGAAGCTTCCGCAACGCATCCTTGAGATGAGACATGCGCGCGTATTTGGCGGATTGCGGTAGGGAGCTGTTGCTATCTTCCTGTGTGCTCCTCTCGACCTATGCTCGTCGCTGCTCTGTGATGCGCGCCCAGAATTCGCTGTGAAAGGCCGTGTTAGCTTGAGGTCATGCAGAGTTGAGATAGAAGGTACGACGGTCTTCCGTCGATTTTGAGTGGGGAAAGGATGGTTCACAACACCAGTACGCTCGCTCACGCTTATATGCAAGATAGAACAAGGGAAGCGGGAGCGCCGCAAGGACGGACACGAGTATAACACGCTAGGCGAGGCAGCTAGAGCTAGAAAAACAATTTGGAGCGCCACCAAGCCCAGCAGGGACCGCGTTGTCCATTGGCAAAATATGATATGTTCCCCTAAGTAAAACGGGCCCTAATATACGTTGGCAACGTTGCGGAGCATAATACAAGGGCAGAATAACAAATGGGAAGTAGATTAACGTCAAGAATCAATAATTCAAACAACAAAGGCGCGAAGGGCACGCACAGCGGGCATGTTCACGGGCATGTTCATCACAATAAGAATTGTGTTTGTCAAGTCGTAGGGAAGGCCGGTGTCGCTGGTCAAAGCTTGCCTGCGTCACGAATCGTTCCTTCAAGAGCATCTGGGAGCATACCGGAAGATTTGGTTCCATGCAATGCCGCGCTGCGGACCAGGAATGAATGCCATGCGGACGAAGATGACAAAAAAGCAGAAGCATGCGACGCACCGTGGCAGATCCTCAATTCCATGCCCTCCCAGCCTGGCATTGTTGTCCTCCGTGGAACAGCACGGCGACGTGCATGCGCATCAGACGGTATACGGCGGGATGCTGGCGCGAGAAGTCCGAATCATCGCAGGTCGAGCAGCGCAGGAGTAGATCGCTGCGACCCGGTGTTGGCCGCGTCGACTGTGCGTGCAAACAGTGTGCCTGTTAGCCGGACCGCCTCTGTGAGCGAGGGAAGCAAAAAGGCAAAGCTGACCCGCGTACTGCTTGGCCCATATCAGAGCTCGGAGTCATTGTCTTGTCAAAGGTCGGTGCCAAGTAGAGCGCGCTTCTTGAGGTTGCGCGCCGAGGGGTGAAGCATTCCGGCTGCTGTGCTCAAATCTGCGCTAGATGTTGCTAGAAAAGCACCGCAAGGCATCGGTGCTTCAGCAAGGCCACGCGTACACGCCGAGGGGTAGTGAGCTCACGCGACATATCCGCGCAATTTCCTGTAGGAGCTCGGTGTCGACGGACCCATTGGCGTGGTCACGGAAGAAAGAACGCTTCGCAATGTCGATGGCGACACAGTCCGGGCGAACTTTGTCTCCATAACAAGGCACAATACCCGGCCCACGGACCACATTCACCAAACAACAGAACAACGCCTGTCTGCCGGTGGCACCCTGATCCCAGGCTATACTTATTGTCCTCGATTTTGGTACGCCACACCACATTCTTCCTCCCATCATGTCCGAACAGCCAACCGACCTGGACGAGCGCAGACTCATATACCTCGCCGCGCGAATCCAGCAAGCCGTCCTCTACCTCCGCTCTCTCAAATATGCGGAACGCCCGAAGTACTTCAATGCGCTGGCCGCGGAGATCGTACGTTCTCTATTCACTGGTGTGTGCAGCATGGCATTGACGACTGCGCGCGCAGTACCGGTGTTGCGAATACGCGCGGCGCCGTCGGAGCGCAGTCGCTCGGCTTCCGTTGGTCGTGGAATCCGCGTGGGCCGCGTTTGTCGAGGCCATAGACCACTACAGCGAGCGCGGGTGGGCATTCGAGGTGTTTCAGATCGAGACGGGGGTCCCGTACGAAGTCGGGTCGCTCGAGCCGGACGTCTGGTGGGCGGAGAATTGTGAGTATCTGCGCCTTTTAGGTCGCTGTGGGATTGAGGTCTAATGACGTCTGTCAGTTGGTGCTTTGGATAAAATCGGTGTCGTCGATGTCATGGTGGAAGACCTCGTTCAGCCTCTGCGACCCGCCACTCCATCAACATTCTCTCCTTCGCCACCTCGTCCATTCATGCGCGCCACAACCTCGCCTTTTACTCATGTATCCTTGTCGACGTCTCCGTCGCGTACCTCGTCAGAAGAACCCTTGATTGGCAGTGCGAGCCCACCACCGAAGGAACGAACGAGTCCAAGGTTACTGAGCAACGATCCAGCCGAGGAGCAGCGACTTCCTCCGGACTCCGTTGTCATCGACATACCCAAGCTGCGTCATCGTGCGTATCAAAAGACGGTCGAAAAGGACGAGTACTTTGTGGGCACGAAAACATCGCCGCAGCACAAGGTCAGTACGCTATCTTCACTTCCGTCTGTATTGCAGTATTGGATGGCGGCAGAGCGCTAATGAATGTAATTTGCAGACACCGTGCGGATATTGTGGCGAGCAGAACATCCAGTGCTTCGTCGGAGCTCGCAAGGGCTGCTGTGTTCTCTGCGCGCTCAGAGGCGTACCGTGCTTGCTGCGGCCCTGCGAAATCGAGCGAGACGACGACCCCGCATGTCCACGCATTCTACACAAAGACGAAGACCCAGCCTCCTTCCCTCCTTCCGTCCTCCTCGTCAACGTCCCAACCAAGTCCGGCACCAGCAAATTCATCATCGGGTCCACATTGTCAGAACGATGCCCGGTTCGTCTAACCAACCTGATATCACTCGCCCTCACACTGACGAGGTCCTTCGGCAGGCACCGTGCGCAGCGTGCCACAGAGCCAAAGTGCCATGCTTGGCCGGGTCGGGCACACATTGCGTGCTCTGCGGGCTGCGCCGTACGCGGTGCATGCCACACGTACCCGGCGTCCCCGCGCCCGCACCCCGCGCGCTGAATCCGCGGCTGGCACAGCCGCGCCGGCTCAAGTCCGACTGCGACTCCTCGCTCCCCGCCGACGCGCTCGTCGTCTCTGTCTCCGGGCGCAGATACTATCTCGGCACGGGGCGCGCGCAGAGGAACGAGGTGCGTTGATCATACCTGAGGTTTTTGATCCATGTGCTGATCGTATCTGGACGGCAGGTTGTTTGTGGGCAGTGTAACGAGGCCGAGGCGCCGTGTCTGGCGGGCAAGGGGAGCGGGACATGTGTGCTGTGCTCCCTGAGGTGCCAGCGGTGTGTACCCATCGCGGAGCACTACGCTGCAGGCCCTGTGCGGCGCCGTGGACGCGGGCGCGGACGTGCGCAGGTACGTAGAACTCGTGTGAGCTCGGGATGAATATATGCTCACCGACATTGTTGACAGGCCGCTATCGCTCAGGCTGTGCCCGAACCATCCAAGCGGCCACCGGCGCGGGCTGCGATGAGGGTTGCGCGGGCCACCGATGCAGCTGAGGCTGAATCAGCGGGAGGCGATATTCCGCTAAGGATGGAGGCGCAGATTGAGCGTCGGGTGGAGATGCTGGTGGCGCGCAGGGTGCAAGAGGCGACCGAGAGCTTGCGGAAGGAGCTGCTTGGCCGTTTGTCTGGTAAGTAAGCGGGTCGACTGTCACTAGCGCGGTTTCAGTATATATGCGGGTGGGGCTAACTAATAAATGTAGTGGGAGTGTATGCGACGTATGCACCGCGTCATTGAGCCAAGCACTAGGTCGATAGTGCTGTGCCCTAGCTGCATGTTATCCTTGAGATATATCCTCCAAGCTTTCCCATCGATGCAGCAGACCTAATCGCCGATAAATACCAACGGGGACATCGTTCGCATCTCGCTGCAGAAGAGAACACCGAGCGAGCCCGTACTTACACGTGATGGCAACGCGTCGACGCGCGCCCAGGGTGTTCGGCATCCGTGCTAAAGCCAAAGACACGGCGGCATATAAAGCAGCCCAGCTCAACGACGCGCTCAGCTCCCTTTTCTCCCCGCGCTCTCACCATGCTCGTCCTCCTGCGCCCGCGCCTCCTCATCCTGGCCCTTTCCTCCACAGCGCATTTACGTCAGTTTTATTCCGTCGAGGGTGAGCAATATTACGTTGCCAATATGCCGTCGTGCTGCGTAGCTGAGAGCCAGTCGCTTTTGAAGGCAATGCATAACACTCGAAGCGCCTGCTATCTCGGAGTCTGGTTCGTGCGTGCATCTCGTTCACTCTTACATGGGTAGGTGCTCACGTATATTTATTCAGCGGGCAGCCCTGAACTTGTTGCGCATACACCCCGCTTTTCACACACATCGTACCCTTGCTACCCGCGTCGTATTCATAGCTATGTATTGCATGCAGCGCACCGCCTGGGAGGAATGAATACGCTACACGACAGCAAACACATGTCCTATGCGGCGAAAGCGTGAGACTGATGGATGCGAGAATAGCATCCTCGCTGGCTCCATATGGATGATGGAAGAGCGTTGGCTGCAGACACCATGAGTACACAAACGACGGACGCACACCAACGAAAGTGGGACGTCGAAGGACGCACGTAGATAGCCTCATCACGCTGTTGGCCTGCAGATGTTCACCCTTATTCAATCGCGCCGGTGATGCGCGTGGCTGTTAATCGGGAGCACAGGTTAGCGACGGCGTGCGTTTCGAGAGCACATCGTACCGTCTACCCAGTCGCGCCCGCGGATGTGTGAGGCGAGGCGAAAGGGCCAGGATGAGGAGCGCGTGGGTGTAAGCGGACGGGGACATGGTGGCGGGAGGGAGGAAGCGTTGGTGACGGGAGACGTGCGGTCAGCTGGGCTTTATACAGGGCGAGATCGAGGGGCAGGGAATCCTGCGCTTGTTTATATGCGCTGCGCTGCGCTGTTTGGCGTCGGGATGGGTGCCAAAGACTCGGAGCACCGGGCGACGCGACGCGGCACGTGGCTACCAGCGGCGTATGGAGGCCTGGAGTGGACAGGTCGGAAAAGGAAACTATTGATGCCATCAGTGGCGGGACCCCAGCCACTACAGATGTGTCATCTGCCTTCCCAATGCAGAAGTACAGAGTTCTAGCCGAGTTAATCCCCTTATCGGGTGGTATGGTAGAGTGGCACATGCTCGGTAACCTAGTATTGCTTTTCCAAGCTTTGAAATTGATCCGAGCTTGAGGAGGGAGATGCAAGTCCGATATCACGTGACCGCCTCGGAATTAGACTGCGGTGTTAAAGTCTGGCACCCCATTTTTCATCTTATTCTGAAGGACTTAGGAATACATTTCACCTCTGGATTTTGGAAGCCTGAGCATACTATGCCTTCCGTTTAGTGCTCAATCCGTGCTTTATTCTACATGCCAAATGCCCCTAACTGGAAGCCGCCGTGCGGCGACAACACTCAGAGGGCGTCCGGAATCGGGCGCTCGTGAAAGGAACCAACTATGATTGCCGAAAGAACGTGCTAGCACCGTGTACGTGAGGGAGAGGGAAAAGAGAGACGAGCGAGACAGCGCTGTCGTGCGCGTATATAAGACGAGCGTGTCGACCGTAAGTAGCGAGAAACAATAGAATGATCTGTATATAGTAACAAACACTCCGAAACGGGTACACACGTCGGCCTCATCGGACGCGTGACCGCGCGTAGTAGACATGAGTCTACACTAACTCCACTCTAACTCCGACTTTGCCTCTGCCGCCCACGCAGCATGATCCTGTGCACTGCAATAATTGTCCAACGACACCTGGCTAATATGTGCAAGTCTCACCGCACATTTGCACCATCCCATTGTTTTCTGTCATATAAATTCTTCAAACGTCGGAATGGGAGTTAGTACGCGCTTTTGGCAACCTCGGAGTTGTGCTGGTCCGCACAAGTATACCCTTATCCCAGCATTTTCCGGTTCATTATACAATAAGGAAATAAAATGATTCAGATGTATGGTACATTGAGCAGATGGAGAATATCAAACATACCAGGACCCGGAGAACAAGTCCGACTCTCAACTCCGAGTCTGAATGTCTATAAGCGAGTTATTAATCACCATGCTCTCATTCTGCAAATTTTCTACACTGCACCTGTGATCTACAACCTCCTTGTTCTGTGTTTTATTCTACACAACTGGAATTGCCACTAACTCCGATCCGACTCTGACTGCAGTCTGACTCCGACTTTGGTCCGACACTCTGGTCCGAGTCTGACTCTGGTCCAAGTCCGACTCTGGTCCGACTCCGAATCCGGTCCGACTCGGACTCCAACTCCAACTCGGACTTTGTGTCTGCACAGCATGATACTGCGAACTTCGTCTACTGTCAGCCCCAATACATGTCCGCTTCACCTCACACTTGCTCTCTACCATTGTTCTTCTGTCATTTTGATCCTTCAATCCTTGTTCGGTGTTTTATTCTAAACACCTGAAATTGCCACCAAATCCGATCTGACTCTGACTCCGGTCAAACTCCAACTCTGGTCCAACTCTGACTCTGGTCCGAATCCAAATACTCCGAATCTGGTCCGACTCCGAATACTCCCCGAATCCTGTCCGACTCGGACTCATTAAGTCCGACTTTTGTCAATTCCGCCCCATAGTTTGGTCTGCTTCTTTGACCCTACTTCACCACATTCACTATGTGTATCATGTGTATCTACTGTCCTGTTATCTTTGGCTACGGGTGCTCATCACTGGATATTGATCAATCATTATATATTATCTGACTAATACAGGTAGGAGTTCCGGGGGACAGGGCGAGCCGAGTGTGCCGCGCCCTCTCGATCGCAGCTGTCCACTCCAGGCCTCCATAGCGGCGCGGGCGTCGGGCTGCTTCCTCCGCGCTATCATCAGCCCGCTCGGGCTCCTAGCTCCAGCGCGTCTCTGGCTACGTTCTTTTCCTCTCTTCCTCACGCTCTGCACGGCCGAAGCATGCAGGCTCCCAAGATGCGCTCGCAATGCAGCGGTGTCTGTCCTCTGTCCTTTTGTCTCTATCAGATCTGGGGAGCCGGCACTCGAGAGCGAGTTCGCACGGCGGTGCGCCGTCCATTCTGTGTCCACTCGCCGTCCCGCTTTCTACACACACTCAGAACAGCGCGGCGTGTAATCGGAGCACTCGTCTGCGAACACGCCTGATCACGCGCGTCGCAGCCACGGACTTTCCTATTTTCTCCGTTCTGATGTCTCTTGCTCTATGGATATGTGAACAGCGAGCGCTTCGCCCCGATCTCGGTCTTCCCCTCTTCCAACAACAACCGCCACTCGATACAGGAGAAACACGGGCTCCCTGCCCTTCACCGGCAGCCCAGGTACGTCGCATATATATGCGCTCCCTCCAAATCAGTTGTCTAACAACGTCGCTCACGCGGTATCTATTAGGATTGCTCCAACGCACGCTTCATGACGTCTAGATAGCTGCTGTCCGCGCCCCAGTGCCGCTTCGTTGGCTGGGCGCGTGCGGGCTCCAGGATGAGGGCGCTCGAGCCGAAGAGGGCGTCGGGATGTCGAGGGAGTAGCATCCGGCAGCGTCTGCGCATACACTCGGCGCTCCGCCGAGAATGCACATATATCTATCGTAGGCAATCTCCAAACACTACTGCGCGTATATGCGGCGCACCTCCGACACCGTGATCGCGGCTCCCGATGACAGGCCAGGGCGGCCGTTGCATCACTGTTTCTTGGACGTGTATAATAATATATATACGCCGCGTTGCGCTGGAGTAGGCCCGCGTAAGTGAAATCTAGACGGGAGCAGGAGCAGGAGCGAGATGAGCAAACACGGAGCGGACGCGCAGCGCACGTGCCGCATCGCGTCGACGCGTGTCGCCGGGCTGTTTGGCACCCGTCCTACAGCCAAACACCGCGCCCCATATAAGCAGCCCCCGCTTTGCCAGCGCCCTCCAGTCTCTCTTCCCCCGCACCACGATGCACTCGTCCCGCGCCCTGCGCTCCTCATCCTGGCCCTTTACTCCGCTTTCCACAGCTGTGGGCAAAGCGCTCAACACCGGCAAGACACGAAGGAGCGCCGCCGCATCACACCCTGTACGTGCCTTCCTAATCACGCAGCGTGCCGCGCTTCTGTAGCTGACGAGCAAACCGTCGATGCAGCACCTGGGCATAGGGGAGTCAGCGGGGATCTCCGTACGGACAGGGTCAAACGGTGTGTCCACTTTGTTCGATTAAGGTCGCTGTCATCGCTGGTGCTCACACGAATGACGACAGCTCGCGGGAACTGCGGAGCTGTTTGGTGGCACCCGCACGGCCTGGCAACCTTTTTCTACGGACGGGTGAGCTGAAGATCGGCCTGGTATTCTCGTATGCATCAGAGCTGTGTCGTGTGTCCCTGTATCTACGGACGCGTTCAATATCTGTGCTGTTTGAGACCGCGTTGCCTCAGACTAGTTGCCGAACACTGAGCACGACGACTTACATGATGGATACTTCTCCGGAATCGACACTAGTACTATAGCGAGCTGCGTCAATTGAAGCATTACCTATACGCGAAGCGCGATGACATCGAGGAGTGCCTCGTATCTAGTACGCCAGGCTCCTTGCATTGCATACAGTCGCCGACGTACGTATCGTGCCGATGACTGCGCGCAACGCTCCAGTTATTGGATCGGACGTACGCCGAAAGCGCCGCTCGGTTCTTGAAACGCCGCAGCCGGCCAGCGGTGCAATTCCTGCGGCACCTAGAGCCTCCGTTGAACGACACGACGAGGTATGTTCCTCGACGCGGCGGGCATCTTCCCAGGCAAACAACGATGCACCCTACAGAAAAAGGATTATCAGGATATATGCGCGCGAAGGAGCACTGCATCTTTATCGCGCTTAAGTTGGCGCATGCCGCGATCGGGCGGGACGACCGCGTGCTTATGCTTAACTGTGTTGCGTTCCGAGTCTGTCAACGCGTAAAGGAAGAGTCGGCACCGAGTGACGCGGGCACCTCTCGCTAAGCGTCCCGTGTGCATCGCGCCTCAGGCCTCAGTATCACAGCAATTTCTCCGTCATGTCCGGCGCGTCGCTGTCGAATGCCCGGAGCCCAGTCCAGGAGGACGATTTCGCGCTGCGCGCTGGTCTGTGCCCCGCGGGCGCGGCGCGGCGATGGCTAGCCGCGCTAGTGTGGTCCGTGTTTTATGAGCACGATGGCGATGGCGTCGCCGCATCCTGGCCGTGCCAGCCACACATCGCGATGCGACGGCGCGTGCAGATACAGACGGGTCGGAATACATGCGCGCGCCGGGAGCTGTCACATTCACATGCACATACTACCCTGCATCCGTGTGCTCGCGGCCCGAGGAGGAGTGCAGCTTCGATGGGTCTTATTCGCTTAGCTCGCTTAGAGCTCAGGGACATGTTCCGGTGCAAAACACTAAATATATCGCGTATTGTAGCCAATCTCTAAGTATCTCACAGTCCCAACTGCGCAAAAGTTGTCATGCAAACTTTGCGCAAGTCTGAAACGGAGATTGAAAGTACTTTAGTAGCTGCCTGCCGCGCACGGGCCACTTAGCGGCCCACTGCAGCAACCTTGACATTTTTATGGCGCTTCTGTTGCACTCAACCTCATGCCCTAAGCGTAACGTTCTGCTGTTCATAGTTATCTGTCAAGAGAAATGCACCGTCATGTCGCAGCAGTGCATATGCGCCCTGCCGCGCACCGCGCGCCTAATGTCCGACCGGCCGGCAACTTCCGAACGCTTTCCTCCAGGTTCTACGTTCGCCGTATCGATCATGTGCAGTGGGCTAGTCTCTTATCATAAGGAACTGTCTGCATAGCTGCTTGCAGAGTCTGTCTGCAAAGCTGACAAAATAGCTACTCATGAGGGATACCAGCATACAGAATTCTCGGCAGGCACGGCTTGTCGGACACGGGGAAGCTGGGCAACCTCACGCAACGAATCTCCGACGTTTGTTTTCAATATTCATTGCCCTGAGAGACCACATTATAACATTGTTATAACTCACAGAATACTCAAATTATGCCAGAATGCCGTAATTGGGCGCTGGATCTCGCGTATCGAATAAGACCCATCCAGTCCTTACTCGCCCGAGGAGCCAGGAGCGCGACCGATCCGAAGGCGTCGTTCGTCATGAGCGCTTCAATCCGCGGGGCTGGGCGGCGCGAGGGCAAGATGTTCGCGCTCCAGGGTGGTGGTGTCCATGTCCATCGTCGTGTCGCGGCGCGCTACCTATTCGATTCGAAATCGACGGAGGGTCGGTCGCCGTGTCGCTGGAAATGCTTCGGTGAGCCGGGATGAGGCGGATTGCGCGCCGACGAGGCCCGGGCCGTGCGTGAGCCGCGGGCCGATACGGATGCGAGCGCTGAAAATCGGAATCGGGGTCGGGGCGCGCTGAGATGTGACGGAGATGACGACGATTGGCCAAAGTGCTGCATGCGAAGGGATTGCAGACAGAAGAGGGAAGACCGGGTCGCCGTGGTGATGCACGTACGTACGCCGTCTTGAGTTTTGAGGAGGTGTCAAGGCTTGCCAGTGGGAGACTGGGGCGCGATGCGGAGCTCGAGGATGGTTGGCGTGTAACGTGTGACGTGTGACTATGCTATGGCAGTCAGCAGAGTCGTCGAGACAATCGCGCGAGCAGGGATGGGGCACAGATGAGCGCGATCGCGTCGGATGCAGGATCTACTCGGGGCTTCGTGAGTGTGGAAAGGAAGAGCGCATCAGTACTCGACGCACCTAAGGGAGCCCGTCTGCACGATCTCCTTGCAATAAGACCGCAGAGCCGTCGTTGTAGTCCAGATCGGCGAAGTGGTCTGAATGGTCCGCGTGAGGCATTGCGGCTGAGCTGTGGCGATGTTGGACTGCGCTGCTTGGGTTAGGGTTCATTCGTCTCTGTCTTATACTTAATCTAACCACCACGACACCCTCGCCCGATCCCCAACGCTTCAGCGTGTGACCGCGTTACAATCCGTGCGACGACCACCAGGGCGCTGTCTCCGCCACTGCAGAAGCAGCTGTTGGATGAGTGCCAGGAGATGCACGTGGATTCTGCTGTGTATCGCGACTCGGGCATGTTCAGGGTGAGTCTCGCCGAACTGCTGTGCTTAATGACGAGAATTCTGACCTGTATACAGCATCTTATAGACGCAGATTGGCAATATCGCATGTGAGATATCGGAGAGTCGGATTCGTTTCGTTTCGCCGTGAGCCTCACGAATCGGGCGGGAAATTGAGAGGCAACAATACTTCATCTTGACGGCTCGCATGAGAGGAAATTGGTCGGTGACAGCAGATGCACGAGGCAGATGGCAGCGTCGTTTGTATTATCTAGGGGGGAATGCTGGGGTGTTGCATGGCAGTACAGGTGATATCGCTTGAATTTGTTTTCGCTCGAGTGAGAACCGGCAAGGCGGGCCGTGGGACCGGCAGCCTCGACCACAACACCCCGTGACGATGTTCAACCGTCTCACCCGCCATCCAACGGTGTGCCCCAGCTCAACGCTCGCGATGAGGACCGTTGGCACCATCAAACGACGCAAAGTACGTCCGATGTGCCATCTGACCTCTCTAGCGAGACTGAGCTTCCCCAGCGCAGCATGGTCAGCCTGCCATACGACGTCCACGTCGAGATCATCGCGTGGGTCTACCGCAACTCGCAGCACGTCGATATCGACTACGGAACGCTCTCCGCATGCTCTCTCGTCTGCAAAGGGTGGACGGCTCCCGCCCAGCGGCTCCTCTTCCGCAACGCCAACTCCAGGTTCCTCCGCGACAGTCACGCCCTCCTGCTCCTCAATGCGCTGCGAGAGAATGCCCTCCTCGGAACGTATGTATACTTCATCAAGATTAAGGTGTCCATCAGCTCCGTGGGGGACAGCGACAGCGCCCTCGCCCTGCTCGCGCTCTGTCCGAATCTGGAAGCCCTGTCTGTCGTCGCCTTGAGCGATCCGTCCGACATGAGCAGCCAGATGGAGCGTATACGCGGGATGCACCTGCGGATCAAGCACCTGCAATTTGCCAACGCACCCAACCGCATCGCCCCCTTCCTCGATCTCTGGCCCGACCTACAGTCCCTCGACATATTCACATTCTTCATCGACACTGACCTACCCGAAAACCCCGTGCCGTGGACGTCACCCCCCAGCGCCGCAGTGACCTGGAGGACCCCCGTGTCTGTGCGATGGCTGCTGGAGGCAGCTGATTCGTCCGCGCTGCGCGCGCTCGAGGTGTCTGGCGTCAACTGGGGCAACCCGCTTTGCCTGGGCACATTCAGCAGATCCCCTGCGCTCGGAGATCTCACGTCGCTCTCCCTTGACGATGCGCTGCCCCCACAGGCCATCATCGCCCGCTTTTTGCGACTGGAGAGGCTGGTGTTTGCGGTGCGCCCTGCGGGGGCTGTGGTTCTGCCGCGGACGCTCCGTCATGTGGGCTATCATGCGGTCACGAAGGACGACTGGCGCGTGCCGCTTTGGTACCTGCTAGTTGCCCTGCGGGAGCTGCCGGCCCTGCGTCGGGTCACGGCGACACGGGAGCTCAACACAACGGACCTGGACGACTTGACGCGCGTGTGTGGGGAACTTCGCGTGGAATTTGACCTGTACGGCGATTACCGTAGGTACCGGGTGAGTTCAGTTTGATCTTTCCGCAATAAATACCTGAATGACGTTCCTACCAGCGCATCAGAAACGTGGACTGGATTTAAAGGGAGGCGCAAGACGACTCCATTTTTCAAGACATATACATTTTTCGGTTCGACGTCACGATCTCTGGACGAGCCGGGCTGCATGATCCAAAGTCAAATATCGTTCCCCTTTCATTGTCTATAATTTATCTCATAGACCGGTCACTACACCGCCGGCCTCAGCGGTTTCACACCCTACGCCGGATGTTCTCCCTACGCTCGGCGCGCACACCATTCCCGGACAATCGCGACTCGGTCTCGCGCTGGACGCTTACCCGCAGCGTCGCGCCGCTCCCTTGCGGAGCCTTGACACCTCCCATATATTCAGTTCTCCGGTTTCGCGCGCGACCGTATACGGTACCACGAGCCGAGCCGCCGCCTACCTCGACTGCCAACCTTCACCAGGTCTTGATATCCCGTTTCGCATCTCACGCGCATCCGCACAGTATTCTGCATATTCTACTAGCCCCCAGCCATCGTCCGCTCGACGCAAGAAATTGAGGAACGTGTGCTACAGTGGCGCAGTTTATCCTTCGACTGCCACGTTGTCGCATTCGCTGAGCCCTACGATACAATGACGAGCGTGTCGTGTATGCGCGGGATTTTAGGCTCGCTCGAGCCGGAAATCCGCTGGGCAGTAGATGGTGAGAGCGTGAATATTGTCCTCGGACCGTACGCTTACTCAGGGTTCCAGTTAGATGCCCCCACCCGATGCCGTCTCCTCAACCACTACCCTCGTGCCCAGTCCCACACGCATAGAACACCGCAGGGTGCAGAGGGCGACATGGCTTCCACATTCGACGCCCCCGCCCACGACTGCATAATCCCGGACACTAGCTCAGAGCTCAGCGCCGTGGGAGAGGAGGAGCAGGATGTATGCACTGCCGCCGCAATGCCAATGCCGGACGATGATAACAACCACCCTTCTGCAGGCGAGGAAGATCCGATTGAGGACCGCCCCGCGCTCCCATAGCCCAGTGCGTCGCCGGACACCGTGCGGCATGGGGCCCACTGGAGGACGCAGCAGAACGTCCTGGGCTTGATATCCGTTTGATGTCTTGCCCCTCCAACGCAGGAGACACCCGATCGTTCGCATGCGAACCATGTTTGCCGACAATGCAGCCTGGTCCGCCCTCGACGTTTTGCAGAAAGAATGGTCTAGGGCACCCCTGAACCCTCGACGCTACTACTTGAGCGGTGAACAACATCGTCACCACGTATCACCACCGAGTCCAAGACAGGTACTCTCGCAGGCCGTTTTATGCGGTGCGTGCCATCCGCGCTGTGGTCCTGCTAGCTTAAATGCAAGTAAAGCAAATACACAGATCGGGCAGCGAGCGCGATGCACCCAGCGCGCCCGGTGAGTATATTCGGACGTCGGCGGCTATGGCGCAAGTCAGTCCATCGTTCCTGTTTGCCGATCGCGCAGAGCACGACTGGCTTGTTCCTTGTTAGTTCGTCTAGCACACATGCAGTGCGAACGCTTCACTACGAGGAGGACTCCAAGCTTGGTATATAGATGGGAGGCTGTATATACAGTATGTACGCGTATGTCAGTTTGATGTCGACCCGGATATGCGTCGCAACGTTGACATATATAATCCTGCACCGAGCTGCTCTCGACGTGTCCGTGGAACTGTTAACGGTCAGGTCATCTCGTCTACGCCAGGCCCTCCGTCCTAGAGATCCATTGGCAGATCCAGGCACAGCTCCCCGTGAGCCGCGGGTGCGCTATTTAGCGACCCTCAAGCCAAACACGCCGCCCTATATAACTCGCTGCCCGCATTGCTCCCGTACCAACCCAACGATCCTCCCTCTCCCACCATGTCCGAGTCCGCGTCGCCGTCCCGCGAACACGCACTCCTCATGGATCCTGGCCCTTTTCCCTCCCCCCACAGACACAATGTGTACACGCCTACGTGGGGCGGTACGCTGCGCTGCGCCGTCCGAGTCTGCGACGCTCCGCGCGCCGCTGGCCTCAGGCTGTGTCTGCTGTCTCATGCGCGCCTGCAGGGTCCGTCGCACGGCCGGGGGCACGCACGACTCGTCGCGACACCCGCGATATGTATCGGCCACGCCGACGCGGCGCCTGAGGCCTGAGGGGCAGTCTAGCGCGCTCCACCTCCACCGACGTCGAGAATATCCGATCGGGGCCTCGGCGCGATCGTGCCCTGGCGTCCGTGTGCGTACTTTTTCGTTGTCCTTGTCTTGGGTGTATCAGTTTTGCATGCTCATGGTCAGTATATGCATCTGCAGGACTTGCTCGCCGTATCCTTGTACGCCTGTGCGTGTTCTCGCATCCATCAGCACTAGTATCAGAAATCAGCTGTCTCTCGACGTCCATGTAATGTATGCATTCCTCACGGGCCGTGCCCGTCGCGCAATATTGACTCCGATCGATACATATGCATTCTCGACGGCCCGGGAACGCCGAGTGTATGCGCAGCCGCGGCCGGATGCTGTATATATTCCCTCTCGACGTCCCGACGCCCTCCGGCTCGCTCGCGATCGTCCTGGAGTCGGCGACCGCTAAGCTGGCGAGGCGGCACTGAGGCGCGGACAGCAGCGCTCCAGACGCCATGGAGCGTGCGCGCGGAATGCCACTGAGTGGGCTTGCCTGCCAGTGGAGGAATCGACTGCCTGGAAAACGCCGCGTGAGCGACGTCGCTGGGGAGCGCATATATGCGACGCACCTAAGTTGCTGGTAAGGGCAGGGAGCCCGTGTCTGTTTTGTATCGAGTGGCGGTCGTTTGGGCGGCACGGTTGGATGAGAGGGAATTCCTGTCGCGCACGGCTGCTAGAAGCGCCCGCTGGTCACATATTCACTCTCTAGAGCAAGAGACGTGAGGAAGGAAGACATGAGACACTCATCAGATACGACGGACATTGAGCATCCCATCCAGTTGGGTGGACGCGTCACGATTCCACTCGACGTTCGGCTGGTATTCTCCTTATGAGAGACGCCTATCCGACCTGCTCGTTGTCTCCCGTCCTAGTGCCTGAATCTTGGACGCCAGTTGAAGGGTTGTGAGCATGCCGCGTCCGAGCGTATCTTGCGACTAGTCGTCGAATGGCGTCGCCACACCGCGGGTTCCGGGTGTCGCTGTCCGGTGCCACGTGCAGTCGGGACACTGGGTAACACGCGCAAGTCAGAGAGAGAATCGCAGAGAGATAGAGCAGAGCGCGCACCGTGTCATGCGTAGGTCTTCCCGTTCTCCTCTAACGTCCCACAGCTCCCGGACCGTGTGTGCTCGAGCAGCGCGTACGTGTCTAGATGTAACGCGGTAGACGTCCGCACGGGCTAGCACGAGCAAGAGCAAGAGCAGAGGAACAGAGCAAGGGCCCGTCGCGCGCTAAGGCGAACTGATCACGTGCGGATGACGCGTCGACAGGCCTGCGAGCTACGCCCAGACTTTTCGGTCCACGAATGTCTTTGGTGCCAAAGATCCAGTCGGTTAGTGAAATGAGGAAGTCCCATGGGTAGGAGAGCTAGAAAACGGACCGGGTGGGACCGGGCAAAGGTCCGAGGATGTCGCAAAGGTCTCGAGGGCTCGCGGCATATCCTAGTAGATGATTGTACGCGATATATGCCGCGCGGTTCTCTGTGTGCGGGTCAGCGGGACGGAGAGGGAGGACAGGATGAACGGCGCACCGCCGTCTGAACTCGCTCGCTCGTGCCGCGCTCCGGAGACCCACGAGCTGACGGACGGACACCGCTGCAGTCCATGTGCATCTTGCGGAGGCTGTATGCTTCGGGTGTGCAGAGGGCTCGAAAGGAAGGAGGAAGGGGGTATGCAGAGACGCGCTGGAGCAGGGAGCCCGAGCGGGCTGATGATAGCGCGGAGGAAGCAGCCCGACGCCCGCGCGGCTGGTAGCCACGTGCCGCGTCGCGTCGTCGCCCGGTGCTCTTTGGCACCCATCCCGACGCCAAACAGCGCAGCGCATATAACCGTCTCTCCCGGACCACGATGCCCGCCCTTCTCCGCGGCATACGCCCTGCGCTCCTCGCCTTCACGCGTGCCTAAGCCTATTTCGCATGCCATGAGTGTTTCGACTGTGGCGCGTGTCATTCGCGTCCCTTGAGCTGTGGTGCGCGTCGTCTTGTCATACCCCGTCCGGATTGATGCCGGCACGCTGCCGTGGACGCAGGGAGGCACTCTCTGCGTAGACATATATGATGCCAGTGGTGCGCGCCGCTCGCGCTTTGGTCGCTGAACGGAACGTGTGGTCGAGCTGACGGGTCGATGGAGCAGGTCGCGACCATTCGCCGGGACGGTCTGTTAGTGCGTCCGCTTCCCGTGCGCAGTTGCTATTGTACTCGCTCTCCGAGAGTGATAGTGCGCGGGGTGCGTGCGTGGGATGCGCGCCGGCAGGGGGACGCGCGGGGCTAAGAAAGCAGCGACGTCGGGATCCTCGCATCATCATATACGTACTTATAGGCGGTCCAATTGGGCCCGCCTGTGTGTGGTTCTTGACAGAGACACGGGTAACCTACTTAGTGTGCCGGCCGCAGTGCGCGCGAGTCATCCATGTTCCCTCGAGACCGACCGCACGTCTTCCGCTTAACGTGAGCCCATGCCTCGCATCGACGCCCGCGCTATTTCGCACTGCTCATCGGACCAAACACGCCGCCCTGTATAAGTAAAGCCCTGCCCGCACTCCTCCCCCACCACCCATTCCTCCCTCCCTCCCTCTCGCTGGCCACCATGTCCCCGCCGCTTACACCCACGCGCTCCTCATCCTGGCCCTTTCGCCTCCGCCTCCGCCTCCGCCTCACACGACCGCGCGCGCGACTGGTCAGACGGTGCGCTGCGCTCTCTGACACGCACGCCCGTCGGTGACCTGTGCTCCGGATTCACAGCCACGCGACTCACGAGCGCGATCGGACGAAACAAATGATTTGCAGGCCGGCCACGGAGGACTCAGGCTCCATCTCCGTGCGTCCTTCGCCTCCCCGCTTCTGTCTCTGTGCATCCGTCGTCTGTGTGCTCATGGTATGTTTATGCATATGCCGCCACCGCGCTTCTATCATCCATATGGGTGTGAAGTAAGAGGTATTCTCGCATCGATCAGTCAGGCGTTCGCCGCATAGGTAGTACATGGTTTTCTGTCGTGCATTTATTCCTCCCGGGCGGCGCGCTGCCTACACTGCATAGCATGAATACGACACGGGTATCATGGCTGCCTTGTGTGCGAAAAGCGGGGTGTATGCGCATGCATGAACGAACGACACCCCCTCGCCGTCCTGAAGCCCTCTGCAGCCCGTGCTCGCTCGTACAGCGCGCCCGGCGTCACAGCGCACGTACCAACTCCATGGCCGTCGGCGGACGCGGGGCGGGAGCGCAAGCAGCGCTACTAGACGCCGCGCGCGTGCAACTATTGTATTTGCCCTCCCGGGAGCGATCGCGCGTCCTGGTCGACGCTGCGAGAGCGACGGCGTGAGCTACGCGCATATACGACGCACCTCGGCGGGCGAGCCCGAGCGCCGCGGCAGTGGCCTTGGAGGGTGCGGCACAGTACTCCACGGGCGCAGAGAGAACGATGGGGGAATCAAGAGCGGCTGCGTGCTGTGCTCGGGCTCCCTGTGTGCATCAGTCGTAGAATAGAAAATGCGTGAGGAATAGAGAGTCGGAGAGGACGCCCGGGGTCGAGCAGCCCGCGACGAGGGCCCGCGAGATAATCTGTATCTGCTCTTTCTTTTCTGCGACGCAGACTCAGGGCAACAGGAGGCAATCTGATTGACCGGCGAGAGTATCCGAGAACCCATCGCACCTCAGATACTCTAAATCACTTTCTCCTTCCAGCTCCCGACTATTGTTCGTCAACGCGTCTTCCGTGTAGCGTATCTCACCGCTAGGCGTCGAGGTGTGTCTCTGTCCTGTAAGAGAGACTAGGGAATGTGCGTGAGCGATGACGCAACATCGCATACAGGGACAGGGACACTGCGCACCGTGATCCCGCGCTGCTCGTCCCTCCCCTGCTCGCGGCAAACCCGGGCCAGCTCCGTCCCCACGTCTATCGATGCGCAACCAGGTGTTCGTTCCGGCTCGAAGAGAGCGGCTGCATAGATGCGGGCGCGGGATTGCAGCGCGTGAGCAAGCGCGGTAGGATTGAAGAGCGAGTAACTCCCGCGCGCACCCGCCGAGCGGGATTTACCGCAACGGACACGGAGCGTCAGTGCCGCCTTCACGCGGTCCGACTGACTGACTGCGCACGTCGACGTGCTGCTGCAAGAGGAGCGCGAGGCGGGCCGGTAGACAGACAGACAGAGCAGGAGCAGGAGGTGCCAGTGGCATGGCCAATGCGCATCAGTTGCTCGTCTGTTGGGCCGCATGTGACTACTGGGGCGCACCGTGTGCCACGTGCGTGCGCCACGGCGAGAGATTCGGCAGGTGAAAGTGATCCTATGGAGGCGTATTGGCGACGATTGGGACGGATTGGGGCGGAGGGGTCGGATTCTGATGACATGGACGAGGCCTGAGCGGGAGATTGAGGGGCGGAGAATACAATGTGAAGGCGTCATATTTTGCTCGCGACGAGTACCGTGAGCCACGTCGCCGAGGCTTGGCCGTCGCGCGCCATGAGATGGGTGTATGCGTGTGCGTGTTACTCCGCAGCCGACCCTGCCACGTGAGACCAACGCGTCGACGCGCTCCAGCTCCAGCGTATTTGGCACCCATGCCAAAGCCAAACATCACGCCCTACATAAACCAGCCCGGCTCGGCGACACACCCATGTCTCTTTTCTCCCCGCGCTCTCACCATGTCAATCCGCGCACGCACGCCCTCCTCATCCTGGCCCTTTCCTCTATACCGTGCATATGCCGGACTCGATAGGCCCTGGCGTGTGAGCGCGCCGTCCTCGACGGTGAGTATTTGTGTGCTCCGTTATGCCCATGTCTTGCGGTCCTGACGGCCTGTCCTCGATGAAGGAAAAAGCTCGAATTGATAGCACCGTCGAGTGCTCCGGCTCGTGCGTTCCTCTTCGACTCGTGTGGACGTGTGCTGACAGAAATGGCTCTGGCAAGCAGGGCTCAATGGGTCGTGGGCGCGCGCATGTGACGCTCGCCTGTGCTATCGGAAGGTATATGGGCATGTGGCTACTGGACGGGGTGCTGTGAGCTACCGGCTGTTCCGGGGAGAGCTGTCGGTGGCTGGACAGGCCTGACGACTGGGATTCTCGCATCAATCATGTTTCACTACTTACTCACTTGCACTCTGTGATGTTATCTGCATCGTCCGTGGAGTCACACGTAGCACGGAGCCGTTCGGTATAACGCATCGACGCCAGAGTGTGTGTGCAAATGTGGCGGTGGTAACGTCGCTTCAAAATGGGCCAATGAAGCACATAGAGCTGCAGGTATAACAGCCTTGTTCAAGACTCGATTTGCGCGCGCAACACATACATACCACCCCTGATTATACTACACATCAACCAGCATGTACTGACTACTGCGGCGTCCTGCTCCTACGATGAGGTCAAGCAACGCAGTACAGATATAAATGAATCAAAACGACGCGAACTGCGCACAGGTGGGCTAGGCACACGCTTCCGCTAGGGAAGACGTACGACGGGCGACGGGATGTGCGCGGGACGCGGATGGTCCGGCGCGACGAGACCTTGTCACTACAACGCCTGTGCCGAAATGGCAGTGCGCGCTATATGCGGTCGCAGTCACTGTGTCCGTGTGTGGAGTGAGGAGGCGCGGAGTGCGTGAGGCCGGGAGGGCGCGGAACGGAGGATACGATGGCGAGCCATGGACGAGGGAGCCGCGCCGTGCGCACAGGCAGACCGTGAGCCGGCGCGCGGGTCTGCTTTGAAAGGAGATAGACTGTTGTATGCGCAGCTGGGAGGTGGATGTGCTGTGTGAGCGCTCTCGGCCATGCATTTGTGAGTAATTTGGAAGCGCGCCGCGCCTGTTTGCATCGAGAGCCTCGACGAGCTCCTGGCGTCCCCCGCTGGCCCCATCCATTGGCTGCTCGAGATACCTGCGGAATCACTTCGTCTTCTGCCGATAGAAACGAGCCTCTGACGAAGTAGATCCCCGACAGGCCGTGTTCGCTGAAAGGTTGGCAGGGCCAACATGCGGGGAAGAGGCGATGGCGATGGCGGGCGGCGGCGGAGCGAGCCAATCGCGGAGTGTTATGCGTGGCGGCAGTCCGGCACCGAGACGTGCGGAAGAGGAGAAAAGGGCGTGCGAGTTGTTCGATGTCGATGTCGATGTCGGTCGCGCTGGCACGCAAGCTGCAAGGCGGAGGGCGGGAGTCAGCAGGGCATTGCAAGTAGGCCGGCAGAACACGCACTACGCCCCAATCAAATTCCCTCGAGAGCCTCTCACAGCTCTAATTACCACCCGCTCCGTCTGATGGCTGCTGCAGATGCCTGTAAATGGAAATGTGGTCTTGTGTGAGCGACACTTCGTATTCGACGAGGCATTAGCGAATCAACGCGCGTCGTCTCCGGATGCTGCGCGTTGAACTGGACCGCTGACCGTCTGACTAGATGCTGCAATCGGCACTGAAAACAAGGTTTGTTGGATGTCGGTTACAGGGAGGATGTGAGGGGCGAGGATGGTGGCCGCGGTGGTCGCAGCGATGACGCGATGACGTGGCCTTGGCGCTGTTCACCTTCTTCCGTCTCGCCATTGTCCATGCGGCGCGGAAACAGTGCGCGATCCTCCGTATGTGGTACAATGGAGTGCGCCGAGAGCAAAGAGTGGGATCCATCGCAGAGGGCGACGTTCAGCCGCTCGCGGGATACGGACCAGTCGATGATATGATGAAAGTAGACTCGAGTGGATATGTTACAGTTGAAGCGATGCAGCTTGGAGTCGAGAGATAGTGACGTGTCGATCCGCGGAACAGAACGATATAATTGTCTTGATAAATAGAAGGGTCGTCTGCCTTCATCTAAATCCAGTCCACATTCCTGATGCGCTAAAAGCAACGCCAGTAAGATATAGCTGGCGGAGAGGCCCACATGAGCTACCCGGTACATACGGTAATCTCCGTACAGGACGCAATCCACGCGCATCTTCTCACACGCCCAGGTCAAGCTCTTCAGGTCCGGATTGGAGAGCGCCCGCGTCGCCGTGAGCAGACGCAGGACGGGCAACACCTGCAGCGCGCGCAGCAGGTACCGCAAGGGCACGTCCCAGGCGTCGTTGTCGGCAGCATGGTAGCCCACATGCCGAAGAGTCTGCGGGAGCACCAAACGCACCTCCGGACGCACTGCAAATACAAGCGTCTCCAAACGCACGAAGCGGTCGATGATGGCTTGCGGGGGGAGCGCATTGTCTAGGACGAGCGACGTAAGGTTATCGAGCCCGGGCGTCTTGTTGAATGCATCCAAACAGAATGGACTGCCCCACTCGATGCCAGACACCTCCAGCTCGCGCAGCGCGGACGTGTCGGCTGCCCCCAGGATCCATATTGTGCTCCAGGGGTACTCCCAGTGTACCGAGACGCTTCGCGGCGTCTTCAGCGGTACGGGAGGTTCGTGGGGGTTGTACGGGGTTGCCCGAGTGTATACCTCGAGGCACTGGAGATCGGGCCAGAGACGGAGGAAGGGGGCAATGTACTTGGGTGTGTCGTAAATTTGCAGGTGCGTGATCCGTAGGTCCATCGCCCGCATGCGCTCGATGAAAGATGCATCGTGCAAGGGGTCAAGATAGATGGATGTCACGTTCGGACAGAGCGCGAGCACCGCGAGGACTTTGGGATTATTTGATAGATCGACGTGTACTCTGCATACATACTTTGCAAGGCGTGGGTTTCGTCGCAGCGCGTGGAGGAGCTTGTCAGGCTGATGGATGAATTTACCGTCGAGGTGGCGGAAGAGAAGTCGCTGGGCGGGAGTCGTCCAGGTCTTGCAAACGAGGGAGCATGCGCGGAGCGTCCGGCGGTCAACTGAAAGGTGCTGCGAGCCGCGGTAGACCCAGTCGATGATCTCGACGTGGACGTCAAATGGGAGGGCGACCATTGCTGCGCTGCGGAGGCTTCGTTTGACCAATGCATAAGTTCTGACAGGAGAAAACGTACGATCGATGCGACAAAGTCTTGACACTGGCGCTAAAATATGGGCGCAGAGAGCTGAGCGAGCGCTGAGCCTGGATGGGGACACAGATGGGAGACGACAGGAGACGATGAGAGCGAGATTTGCGGGCCGGCCCGCTTCGCCGGATTTCCCACGCCGTGTTGACCGCGTCGCTTGTCTTGCTCTTACCTTCTTACTCATCCCGCAAGAACGCAAAATGCTCGAGAGCGCAGCTAGTAGAAGGCCAAATGATGAGTCTGAACATGCGTCTTCGCACTCGGTCACCCCGTGCTGCCAGCTGGCAGGTCGAACGATCGGCCTGACGTGCGTCGCATTTCTTGCCCTGCAATGGGTGCCACTCTCGGGAGCCATGCCAGTGTCTCGACCCAGGACGAGCCTGAGGCGCAATACGCTGGATCATTACGGCCTTACAGCGGTCACAATCTACGAGCTGGGAGAGTGTAACGCGATGGGAAGGATGGTCGGACGGGCGGACGGGGCAGACGGGACATCAAGGTGCGCCCAACATCCATGATCCTTTTCCTTATCGCTCCGACGCACCATCTTCTACTTCACAACTGTGCATGCATGAATCGCGCCCTAAAACCATGGCCCCGCGAAGACGCTTGGGTTGCTATCGCGCTACCGACGCTTCGCTGTCCCCCTGCCCGCGTCCGGGTACCTTTTTGACCTCAAATATTCAAACTCGAACATCTCCTTCCTCTGAAGATGGTGAGTGCGTCGGGTCAATCACTGCGCCTTTGATAGCTGACAATGTGCATCAGGTCTTGCGCCGAATTTATATCGTGTCGTCGGTGTCACAGTGGAAGACTGCACACCACCAGGCTCGCCATAGTCGCCTTCATGTACTCCACCTCGGCCATCCATGCGCGCCATGTTGCTGCGCCTTACCATTGTACCCTTCGGACGCACCGCGCAGCTACGACTCGACGCACCAAATCGTCCTCGTTTGCCGGGCAACTTCGATCCAGCGAGACACCCGCCGAAGTCCCTCGTCATATATCCAAGCTGCGCCATCGCGAGAATCAGAGCCTCGTCGAAAAGGCAGAGTATCTTTGTCACCCGAACGAGGTGAGTTTGCTTTTGCGCTCTCAACGGCGCGCTGATAGATTTTGCAGATGCGGGCGAAGGTTGCTGCGGAAGAGCGCGTGGCGCCTCCGCCGGGTCACGTTCACCAGACTCCTCCCAGTACTGCCCCTCTTCCATCATCACCGTTGTATCGCGACACGGAAGTCCTTTTTATCGCGCAACATGAGGCCACGACTCGACGAAAAAGTCACCCCAGCAACTCCGGCGCACCAGAGGCGCGGCGTCCCACACCGTACTCTGTCATCATCGACATGCCCATGTCTGGTCAAACAGGACGCGCACTTTGTGGGCACGAGGGGCCTCGCCGCTGCACAAAGTCAGTTCGTCCGCCCTACCGACAGCTGTCTTTCTGTCATCCGCCTTGGCGACATGCTGACGGACGCGGCGGTTCTTGCAAGCCGTGCGACTACTGCAGCCCGCAGACGCTCCCGTCATTCATCGACTGCGTGCCCCACACGCCAGACGTCCGCCCGCCCGCCCGCACCTCACGCTGCTGGCTCAAAGCCCTGCTCCTTAACGACGTGCTCAGTGTCTCTGTCGGAGCAAGCACGGCATCGGCACGGCACCCACAGCCGTTACTTCGATTGGAATGCTCGAGTTCGGGTGATTCTTGGATGGCAGGCGGAGTGCGGCCCGCGCCCGAGGCCGACGTGCCCTGTCTAGCTGGCGCGGGACGGGGGCTCTGCGCACGCGAAGGTCACCATGCATAGCTGGGCACAATGCTGCGAGCCCGCATCCGCGGATGTGCCGCGCAAACCCAGGTACCTCAAACGCTCATGTAAATGGGGATGTATGCGCACCGTCTCTCGGTTTGGTCAGGCTGCTTGTCATGGGAGCTATCCAAGCGGGCCACTGCGATGATCGCATGGGCCAATGACACGGTTCCGTGAGAATGCGCTAGGTGACACGGTGGCTCACGTTCTCATTGGCGGCATAATGAGACGAGCGGAGGTGCTGGGGCGAAAGAGACCACCAGAGCTCGCGGGCGGACTGGTTATATCCTACGTAAGTGCTCTGAAAGTCGCATTAGCCTGGTGTTTCTAGATGCTGGTGCGTATATGTGGATGTCTAGCAAGACGAGCGCTGCGCGGCCGCTTTACAAGGTCGGGCGTTATTATGAGACGCGCGTGTGTACCGGTTCTCCTTGAGATATATCACACACAGCGCCTGCAGACAGCGCTAGTAATTGCGCCAAGTCCATCCCGGTGGCCCGCAGCGCACACGTGATGGAAACGCGTCGGTGACGCCCCAGCGTATTTGGCACCGACGCTGAAGCCAAACACAGCGCCGCATATAAACCAGCCCAGCTCGACGGCACGCTCAGCTCCTTTTCTCCCCCGCGCTCTCACCATGCTCATATCCATCTACCCGCGCACGCTCCTGATCCGCCAACGCTCCTCATCCTGGTCCTTTCTTCCGCCGCGCACATCATGCTCTCCTTTCTACCGCGCCTACCACAGCAATGTACCTGGATCACAGGTCTCGGTTGAGTGATGGTGAGCATAGTCCCAACACGCTGGCCTCGTGTGGATCTGACGGACTGCCGTCGATGCAGCGACATGCCCGTTCCCGAGCGCGCATGGCCAGGTTCGCGGTGCTTATTCAATAGCAGCTGGACGGGTTGAGTAGGTAGTCTCGGTGGCCGCGTTGTCGGACGGATTCTCGCATCAATCATCGTGTGCATGTGCTCTGTTGTCTTTGCGACTATATTGTGGAGGGCATGACCCAGTGTACGGACTTGCCATTCGCTTGAAACCCCTAGAGCACTGATCATGCGAGGACTGTGCATGCGGACCACACACCAGGCGCGCGACTACCCGTGGTTATGGATATATTGTATGTTTCACATAGCCATTCAAACGCGATACTTGAAATCAACTTGCTGTGAGTGGGCCGGTGCTAAGCACGGCAGGTACGATTCCATTTTCTAAGTTTTTGTGAATATCTTTATGTAGTTACTGTCACGGACATGTTGGGTGACTATATTGTTGTCCTCAATCTTTCATGACCCGTTCAATCGCAGCCCAACAGTATTACTTACAGCATAGATTGATTTACAACATGCTAGCTTACTTGATCAATCTTTTTTTGCCTTTCTCCCTCAGCTGCGTTATTTGTTGAGCACCTCTGAAGCGACGCACAAAGTAACGGGCTAAGAGATGCCTCCTCAAGCTCTGGATGACCAACCATCCAGCACTCTCTTAGCTCTCCCTAGAGCCACTCGCACCGCCAAGCCTTTGGTGTCACTGCATGTCACCTGCTCCAGCGAGTTGTGTGACCGTGACCCCAGGTGACGATAACATCCTGCTGCTCACTCTGACAAATCTGCAACCCCTCTGACTTCATGACATCCATGGTAGTTACTGTTGATTTCCATTAGCACTGTGGGTATCACTGTGCCACAACTTCCTCAGCAACATTTGTTGGATACAGTCATAGACGCATCCTCGGGTCGCCCAAATTTCGCTTGCACCTGCAAGTTTCACACGCTACTTTTTGGACTCAAAAATTTGTGTAGTAGGTCGGTGTGTACATCATAATGCTACTACTACAAAGTCCGAGAATGAAAGTGAGAGGGAATGGTGAGATCAAAGGCAAACAAAGGCGGAGGTCGTTATCGGCCTTGAATGGTTCCTCGGGTCGCGTCACGTCACGCACAGATCTCCGGATCAGCCGCTATCAGTCATCTATCTCCTCCTCCTCCTCCTCCATCTCTACGTCGTTCTCCTCGTTGTCGTCCTCGGCTTCATCCCCGGCTTCATCCCCAAGGCTGAAATCCTTCAACTTTGGCTTCTCAGCAGCCTTTTCAAGCTTTCCCAGCTTCGGCTTCAACCACCCCGGCCTCCGACGCTGCAACTTCGCGATCTCGTGCTCCTTCTTCCATGCTTCCACCGCGGTATGATATTCTGCTCGCTTCTTCTTCATTCGCGCCTTTCTTGCTGTCTCCTGAACGTGCCACAGGGCCACAGCCTCCCGATATTCACCTCTCCTATCCTGCCTCGCCTGTTTATCAACCTTCTCCTGCTCCTGTGCCTGCTCGGAGTTCTCCACCGCCATGTAGAATTCATCTCCGGTGAGCAGATGTGCAAACCCATCCCCAAGGACCCTCTTTTTACCTTTGTTCGCCTGTTTCTCTTCTTGTCTTTGCAGCTGACGTTGAGTCCGCTTCACGTACATGTCTTGCAGCACCACCCCAGCTTGCATCGCTACCATCAACATCTTTCGCCCATTATCTCGAGCCTCCGCCTCTTTCAAGGCTTCCTGCAGCTTTCCTTCGTATTCTGTCGACGCGATCCGGCCAAGGAGATCTTGGTAGCGCCCGCCACGGACAGCGGGCGAGATGAACGTGTTTGCGTAGGCGGGCGGGGTGGATGACGATGTGAGAGGCGACGCAGACACAAGGAACGATGCAGATGATGATGCAAGGGATTCAAGAGTGGAACGGGTGCTCGTTGTAGGATGATCAGGTGAGTTCGGCCGTGTTTCACCTTCGACGTTGTCATCGCCGACGTTGCTGTCACCATCAGTTGACCCACCCAACATAAGCCCCAACTCCTTGTCAATCAGGTCGGATATTACCCTGATGGGTGTAGCCTGACGAAGTGGCAACGTGATGGTGCTGGAAGATTCCAAGCTCGGCGCCATTTTTGCTGCCGTCACAACATCGGGGTTGAACGGGACGACACCCGTCGCACGAAATGCCGATTTGATATTTGCCTCGGTGAGTGCTTGTTTGTGCGCCACTGCGTAGACTTCAAGAAAGTTTGTTTTGTTCACAGAGCCTGTGCTGCCGTCCTCGAATGTGTCGCGTGCCTCGGTCCACCGCTTCTTCAATGTCGCAAATATCACAACATCAAGGCCTTGATAAATGTGCGTCGAATGCGATGGGTAGCAGACTACCTCAATCCGGTGAGTCCTTGCATATTCCAGGAAGGCCCGCGTGAAATGAGAAGCGTGACCATCGACCAACAGGAGAATGCGCCGGCCCGCTGCCTTCGCAAGTGTGAAGCTGCCGAACTGCTCGATCCATACCACGCTGATCTCGCCAGTGGCGTACCCCTTGACCGAGTAACCGAGCCTTCAAGATGGGTGAGCATCATTACTTGATTACTGAGGGATAATTTGCTCACGAAGCATTGAGTGGATTGTTCTGCTTCCACGACACTTGATAGCCGTCGCCCTTGAAGATTACTGCTGGTGGGAGTGCCGTACCATCTGCGCAGATTGTTACAACCACAGTTATATTCTCGCGCCCTCCGCTGCGCTGTTGCTGTTGTATCTTTCGTCCGTGAGGCCCAAATACATACTCTTTGTTCCCTATCCCACCCTGAAGACCCGACTCGTCCATGCCGTATATGAGCTCCGGTGGGATGGGCTCCTGGCCGTCCTCTCCTTCAATTGCGGCCTTGAGCAGGTCAAAGTAGTGCTCCTTTGTGATAGGATTCACAGCTCGTGCACGAGAGTGGTCCAGAGGATGCGACCAGTAGTGCTGCAGCTTGTCGGAGTGCTTCTCGACGAAGCGGTTGGTCCACTTTTTGCCGACCCCGCTTTCAGGAAATTTGTCTCCAAGCCTCGCCCGACAGATCTCATCAACATGTTCCTTTATGCGCTTGTGGTTGAGAGGGAATCCGCGCTCTGCAAGACTGATTGCATACGCGACCACGACGTCAGCCTCCTCATTCGTAAGCCAGCTCTTTTCACCATTGAACTCCCGGATGCCCACCCGGCCTTCGACGCGCGCTAGAAGGGTTGTACGAGAAAGACTGATCTTCTGATGGGTTTCACGAAGGCATTCCGCCGTCACGTCACTGATGATGGCACGAGCACCTCTCGGTTTCGGGTTGCCTGCGACGTGTTCTTCCTCGTAGAGCTTGACAGCCCTTTGCAGCCATGCTTCGTGCTCCTCCGAGTGTTTCTGCTTCTTCTTTGTCTTGGATAACGCGTGTCGGGGCATTGTGCGCCTTCGAGAGTCGTCGTTGACGCGACGCGCGCTGAGCACACCCCGGAAAGGCAACCCGTGATGTGACCTGATAAGTTGACGGTATTTTGGAACAGCACATTGCTGCATCCCTTGAGACCGATGTAGTGGGCAAATATGAGGGTCACTGTATCTCTATGTAACACACAAAAATAGGGGACAGCATGTCGTGGTAATCCCGAGCTATAGAGCTGATCGCAGTGATGAGGCCCAAATTCTGGCATTAAATTATCTAAATCTCTGCATCACTCGCAGCTAAGAATTTTATCATTTTTGCAGGACAATGCTATGGACAACTGGCATTCACGTATGAAAATTCCGAGCCAATAGCTGCCATACTCGGAGAGTGAGAGGCCGTTGACCCGTTGACCCGTCCTGACCCGAGGACGCGTCTATGACTGTATATTGTGATGTGCCAAGCAAGCTCAACGCTGTGTTGGCAACTTCCGGGTACTCCACAGTTTGTATGAACCTTATTTTATATACATATAGCTGGCTCGTAACTCACACTGTTCTCTACACGATTGTAACCCAATCAATCAATTCACCCTCTCGCCGTCCTTCGAGCGCTTCACACCCTCTTGTCGTAGGTCATGCGGACCTGATGACAAGCCCCGTCCCACGCTGGGAGGGGATATCGACCGTCTTTTCGCATTTTTGACCAAGTCTTCGGTCACGTGACCTCAGCCCTGATGCGCCACAGTCGGAGCATGCCCATGCAGGTTGCACTAGGCGCCCGATCCCGCGCTTACGACTTAGAGCACCGCGCCACACTTGTGAGCACAGCATTTCTCACGCTGTCACAACTCCATCAGATTTCTATCAGACTTGCACAGCCCACTCGCATAACAGCCACGCCTGGCACTACGACCCTCCAACGCTCCCACGCCATTATGTGTACCTACCCAGTTGCCCATTCATGGTCCTTGCAACCATTGTCTCCGACCACTGTCCCGTCACGCGACCGCCCTCCGACCCAGCACCTACGACTTAGCGGATTCACGACCCACCCATGCACCCTCTATTGACACACTCGTCTGACCCGTAGCGGCTGAGCGCCTTGTGACCGATTTGCAACTCAGTCGCTGCGACCAGTCAGAGCTATCACTTTCCAAACATTGGCGATTGGAAGACCTCTCCTCATGCCCACATCACCCGACCACCGTTATTGCACCCCGCCTGTCGCGCATAGTCCATTCCCGCCTTCCCTGACGCTGTTTTCCACAGTCGACGACAGGGCGGATCGTTTCCCATGCCCACTCCCTTGTTCTCTGACAGCGCAGATCGTTTGCTCTCGGACATCGTCGCCCACCATGCTCCTCGTTGTCTGACAGACTTGCATGACTCCCACCCATTGTAGGTACCATATGCTATGACACCGCTATCGTTTCCTTTGTCTTCCGACCACGTAGCACTGTTCCGGTCGGACTCATACTGTACTTATCGGAACATATAAATAGTTGTCATGTACTCACTGCAATGCAAGTTTTGTTCCCCCCTCATCGCTCCGAGCACAATTTGTGTGCTGCCTTCATCATCGTATCGCATAAGAGTCAACATCGGTTGACTTCTCTCGCGCCTTGCCTTAGCCTTTGCCTTTGCCTTCCGATCTCGCTTCTTCTCTTATCACTCTCATCTTGTTCCATCGTTGTCCCTTTGCCCAAGTCATCGATCACGGTCGTGTCTTTGCTTGTCGACATCGCTCATCGGTGACTCGTCTTCCGATCGATCGGAGCACTCGTTCTAGTCATGAACACCTTTCCGACTGCGCGATCTCGATTGGAGCACTTCGTGTTTGATCAGAGACGGTCTACGCCTGTTCCGGGACCCCTGACACTCACTTGCACACTAATTTACGACACCCCTGCAGCCATTTAGGGTTGTGTCTATTCTACTGCGTACCACCCTATTATCTGGTTGTGTCCATCACCGATTTCCCCAACAAGATTGTGCATTGCTCCGTAAAACATAGATACAGCCATGCCCCAATCAATACCTGGCCGGCCTCGCTCGCAAGCTCGCGCAGGCCACCAGGTATTGATTGAGGGCACGGTCTGCAGTTCAACCTCTGATGCAAACACTTTTGAACATATAAGTATCTCAGTCCGAGCAGTACTTTGCCTGGAGCATTTCCAGATGCATGAATGGCAAGGTGAGAGACTTGAGAGGCTGTGAAAAATGTCCACAGATATTGTATATGGTATAAATTTATATATATAGTATCAATGGCTCTGTAGTCTAGTGGTAACTGTGCTATATTCTTTGTGACTCAGAGATCTGGAGTTCAATTCTTGTTATAAACACTTTTGAAAAGATAAGTATTTGAGTCCGGGTACTTCGATAGCCGGAGCAGAGAGACATGACATCATTCCTCTGGGCCAAGCGTGGGAATTATTTACCGAAAATAGCAACTATGGATGATTTTCTTCTGACCTTAGAGCAGCTGAAATTATATGCATATCTATCCTGGTTAGCTTACAAAATGCGAAATACTGTCTGAAACGGGAGTCTTTGGAAGACCGAAGAGGGGGAACCAAACTCCATCTCATTTTCCTGATGCATTTTGAATGCATGCGTAGTCTAGTGGTAATAATGCTCCGTGCCTTTTGAAATCTAGGGGCTTAAAGTTCAAATCTTACTAAAGACACTTTTCCAATTATAAGTATTTTCCGGCTATGTTAGCCGGAGTAGGAGAAGCATGACGTAGTTTTCCGGGAGCACCTGCTATAAACTACGTCATGCTTCACATCAACCGTGGGAACTTTTTACCGAAAACGGAAATTATAGAGCATTTTCTTCTGACTTCAGAGTGACAGAAATTATATGCATATCTATCCTAGTTAGCTTACAAAATGCAAAATACTGTCTGAAACGGGAGTCTTTTGATCAGCGAAGAGGGGGAAATGTGTTTGCTGGTGAGATTGGACCGTGTGAACAAATCTCTATATATATTATACAAAGGAAACTGCCGCGAGAAGCGTGGGAACAAATCTCTATATATAGGGACAAAGATGAAAGTTACAGGGGGGGTCAAAAACCGCGACTGGTGCTTACATAAGAAACGATTCAAGGGAATCGTAATTGAGCCGCAGGCAGAATGCTATCGCTCGAGGATCGAGTTCGCGCGCGCATACATGCCATACCCTTACTCTGTAGACTTCATTTTCTCCTGCAGATTCTACGATAATCATAGGCAGCCGGTTAAACAAGGCAGATCTACGTCGTCTACATGATCCAGAAAACAAATGGACAAGATGCGGCACTACCAATTAGATGAGCAACGACGATGTAGTACGTATCACCCCTGCTCACTTTCATAAATCGTGACGGTCCTGCACCCACATTTTGTCCCTGGATAAGAGGAGCGCGACACACTTTCGTCTTGTATGAGCTGGCGTTCTTCATGGCATGGGATCGATATCTGCGGCTCCAGTGGGCGTCAGGGCGAGCACACATGGGCGAGCAAGGGACGAGGTATTACGGGGCACACCAGACGACCGGAATAAGACGCGCGGGTCGCCAAAGGCGATAGGACAGTGTATGCGCTGGCAAGGGGCAGGGCACGCAGCTGGACGGTAGAGGCCGGCGTCCGTCAGGCCATGCATCTGTAAGTCGACTAGAAGCACACGCACCTGTCGGAACGAGTCGTACTCCTCCCGTTCCATTCATTTGTATGCTGATTCAAATCTCGCGGGTGGGCATGTCAGTTAGTCTTGCGCGGGCGACGACGGCGAGTGATCTCAGCGCATCGACGCGCGTCGTCCGTATACCGCGCGTGGACCATCGATAAACTTGTGGCTATATGCTGTTATTGACAGGTATCGGTTTGTTGGACGTCGGGAGAGGATGCTGGGAGGTCGAGTAGGAGGTCGAGCACGTCGACGTGGTGGCTCGTGGTAGTCGAGTTGGCCGCGCGATGAGCGGCGTCGCCCTCGGCTTCTTCCGTATGGAGGCTCTAAGCAATCAGCCTCAAAGAGGAAAGTTTTGATGCCATCAGTGGCGGGACCCCAGTCACTGATGATGTGTCATCGACCTTCCAAATGCGGCAGGCATGCCCAAATCAAGCCACGTTAAACCCCTTATCGATTGGTATGTCAGAGAGGCGTGCTCGATAACCTTTTTTTGTTGGATAACTTAGCCGCCTTGGTGTTTGTGATAACCACTAGGTTCCTACATGTTGTCACGCCTTTAAGTTCAGCTTCCGAGCTCGATGAGGATGTAGCCAGAGCAAACGTGTGCTCTTACAGACTGTGGCGCTAGGAAAATTGATCCCTGCAGGTGCATGAGTGGTTAGTTCCGAACCATGCCGAGCAGCGGCAACTGGCAATAAGATCCTGAGTATTCTGCTGAGGGAAGATGCTGCACGTGCTTGGCCACGCGCTTTAGTTAGTGCATCCAGACAACTTTGTCGTTACCTGTAGCGGAATTGCTGACGCTCGGACCCAACACCCACGCCCCAACTTACTCTGCGTGCGCTCAGTCATTTTGTCTGATGGATGCTCATAGTTAGAGACCACCAGAGCACCGCCAGATACAGCTGGTGATTGAGACGATGGTCGATTGCTGTGATCTCACTTGCCTGCGGGATGGCCGGAGCGGGTGAGTCGGCGGACACTTACCCGTTGATATGAAGAGTGGCGCGTGGTAATAGCCTGTTGTTTGTTCAATAACTTAGCAATTGACTCGGATTACAGTGTGATCCGTAAATCCAGGCTGCGCGGCGTAATCCGAACCCACTCGGAATACTGTGTGATTCATAAATCCAAGCTGCACGGTCTGATCCGAGCCTACTCGGATTTCCATGCAATTCATAACTCCAAGGTGCGCAGTTTGATCCGACTTTGAGGAGGGTGTGGCAACAGTAAATGTGTGAGCAGAACAGTGTGGCCACAGGAGAATTGAGCGGACCACGCGCAGTACTTTGGGCACCCAAAAGCTTGCACAAACAGTTTGTCGGCGGACACTTGCCCTTTGATATGAAGAGCGCTGGTAATAGCCTGGTGTTTGTTGAATAGCTTAGAAATCGACTCGCATTACTATGCGATTCATATATCCAGGCCGCGCGGTTTAATCCGAACCCACTCGGAATACTTTGCGATTCCTAGCTCCAAGCTGCACGGTTTACTCTGAGCCTACTCGGATTGCCGTGCAATTGACCAATCCAAGCTACGCAGTTTGATCCGACTTTGAGGAGGGTGTGGCAACAGTAAATGTGTGAGCAGAACAGTGTGGCCACAGGAGAATTGAGCGGACCACGCGCAGTACTTTGGGCACCCAAAAGCTTGCACAAATAGTTTGTCGGCGGACACTTACCCTTTGATATGAAGAGTGCTGGTAATATCCTGGTGTTTGTTGAATAGATTAGAAATCGACTCGCATTACTGTGCGATTCATATATCCAGGCCGCGCGGTTTAATCCGAACCCACTCGGAATACTTTGCGATTCCTAGCTCCAAGCTGCACGGTTTACTCTGAGCCTACTCGGATTGCCGTGCAATTGACCAATCCAAGCTACGCAGTTTGATCCGACTTCGAGGAGGGTGTGGCGTGTGGCAACAGTGGATATGTGAGCAGGACAGTGTGGCCACAGGAGAAATGAGCGGACCACGCGCATTACTTTTGGCACCCATAAGCTTGCGCAAATATCGCGGACAAAGCGGCAGCACCCGACACCGCCAGAGATTTGATTCCGAGAAAACGGAACACAAGCTATAGCACTACGCGGTTCCACAAAGGCGCTCCTTCTCCCGTTCTAGAAGCCATTTTCGGTCCGCCTCCAGCTCACCATACTTTGACAAGCGGTCCAGCTGAGCCTTCCATCCAGCATCTCCAATACCATCCAAACGCGCACGTTCGTGCTCCGACAGGGTGCCCGCCGGACGAAAGCCGTGTCGCACCCATCTAATCAGCCCGCCGGAGCAGTACTGGGTAAATGAGTACCTTGTCTCCCCGTCCTGGATGGGAAGGTTTCCATGGCAGAGCCCCGCCGAGGACAGAAGTATGGTGGCCCCCGTCGGAAATTCGACCTTCAGCCGAAGGTCCCAGAATAGCATGTGGCCCCCGTGTTTGTGATCAAAGTCACCAAACGCGGTTATGGCGCATGCCAAACCGGGATAGTTTTGTGTGTCCTTATGTGGGAAGCATGTTGTGCCTGGGCCGAGATTTGCAGTCGCGGCCGGATACGCACTGCAGGTGAAGTTTGGTTTGATTTCTGGATGGCGCTTGTACAACGCCGCCAGGTTCAACCGCATATGCTCGTAAGGCTTTGGGAAGAAAGACGCCAGGCCCTCTGCAACGGACCGTCAGTAACGCGTTGCAGAAATCGGCAAGATGCCGCGCACCGCTCTGATGCTTTGCGACCCGACTCAGGTCTACGGCTTCCCGCAATGAGTTCACCATTTCTTGCTCCGACGTCCCGTGCACGAGAGTTCCCGGTGCCTGGTGGTCCGATCAGCTTTCCGTATTCCGTCTCGGAATACTCGCTGACGCACCGTTGCTCCTCCACCATAAGATACGCCAAATGAGAGCGGAATAAACCGCCCGCGAGGGTTCGCTTCAACCTTTGCTGTTGTACACACGCCCTTCATCTCACCGAACAACCGAGTGTTCTCAAATAGGACAGCCAGTCTGCTCATCACCCTATCCCACCGCATCTCCTCGGAGTCGCGCTCGCCGTCCTTTGGTCTACCAAGCAGGACAGCAATAATGCGCCACTCACGGTCCAAAATCACGCAGGTTTCTCTATTACAACACTGTCAGCGGCCGAGCGGGCGCACGGTAAACAGCAACTTTGAACGTACCGGCCATCCCAGCCGACGGTCGCCCACTCATCCTCTTCAAGGCACGGAGCGCTCTCACCCACCAAGCTCAAGTCATCCAGGCGCCTCACTTGGTAGGCTCCCTTACGTGTCACGTCGTAGCGAACTGCATCAAAGTGGTCTACTATGAGTGCGGGGGGGTCGGAATTCCGTGCAGCAAAGCTTTGGCTGTGCCGATGGGCGTTCGGATCTTCTTGAAGCTTCTTTTCCATTCGGCGGCGCTTGGACCCCGCCTTCTGGCTTGCGCGCATGGCGCGGGTCCTGTCTTCCCACTGAAGTCCACTCTCCGCAGCCTTTCGCTTTGCCGCGTCAGTACGTTCTCGGCGGCGCTGGCGGGATGCTTGCGCGTTACTCGGTCCGGTCGCATCCACCACGACGTTGGAACCCAAGGCTGGTGGCTGGTCCACGGAACGGATCTTGGAGTCCGGTGGTACGTCTGGCGTGGGGACAAACCCTGTCGGACCTGTCAGGTTGAGACGGTACGCAGCATGAGTAGACAGCGCACCGGCGGTCTGGTCAGTCGGAGTTGTGGCCACATCTGCAGAGTGCTGGCCGAACTCTGACAGAGGCAGCTCGCCCAGCGCCAGTTGCTCCTCGTCTAGCACAGCTTGGCGTAGAATTTGATCGTACGCCAGGTCTGTGTGCAGGGGCTTGGTGGTCCCGAGCGTCCCGTGGACGCGTCCCGACAGCTCAATGCGGATCTGGGCGACAGGAGGTCAGGCTGTTTGCACACCTACAGAGGCTGGGAGTACGCACAGGTGGGTTGTGGGTTGGCTCGGCGGATGCGTGCATGCTGGGGGAGATGATGGTCAGCACAAAAAGGGACGTTGCAGACCCATTCTACGTGCGGGGCACTGCGGAGACCCAGAGGCGGTGCATCAGTGCCGTGGAGGGGCTCATCTGCAATGACCTCGGGGCCACGCGCGCCTCAAGCGCAGCCGGTCCAGTCCGCGCATCAGTGCCGTGGAGGGGCTCATCTGCGACTGTGGGGCGACCGGCCTTGCGGCGGGGTGCTAAGACCGAGGATGTGACTCACGGAGCTCAGGGTCGGCACACGGCACCAGAAAGGGACAGCAGGCGGGCCAAAGAGCTGAGGGTTGAGGGAGGCTCTTAAGGGAAGGTGGAGGTGGCAGGGAGGCTGAGTCAAAGTACTTGATCAACGACAGCAGCTCGCTTTGTTATGATTTGTTTGAGTGGAAGCGCGTAGGCGCCGACATGTGACCGTGGAGACTCGGTTAAAGTTGAGTACAGGTTTTCCTACATTCCAACCTCGCCATCGCTCTCCTCGCTAAAGTCCTCCTCACTGTCCGTGAAGACCGCCAGTAACGGCTGCTCCTCTACCATAACCACCTCGCGTACCGCCGGATTACGCATCTCCTGCACAAAGTCGGGTATCGCAGGGTTTGGGTGTCCACCAACGTACTCGAACCCGCCCTCGGCATCAAGGTGGCCGTCGAGCACAACCCCACGCGGTAAAGGCTGACCACCTTCTAAGGCATATCCGTCGTCCTCTGGCAAATCCGCGTCAGGATCCACCCACCCCACGGACGCTATGGCCCTAATGACAGCGGCGGCAGCGTGACCCCCAGCTCGGAGCGCATCCCTAGAGCTTTCCAGCAGGGGTCGGAAAACCGGCCAGAATTCGCCTTGGAAGTCAAGGGAGGTAATTTCAGGTGCCCCGATTGCCTGGAACCTGCTCTGGAGAAACTCATCAACGGCGGGGGGGACGAGCTCAAAGACGGGGTGATCCGGCGGTGCGTACGTGTCCTCCATTTCATTGAACAGTTCCGGAGGCACTGGCACCTATGCGGAGTTAGCAGGTTCAATGGATGACGAGGCAGAGATTGCAGCGTACAAGCAGATCCAACGCGCCGACGCTGCTTGGATATTCTAACATCAGTTTTGGAACGCCGTCAGGGAGGAGCTTGTGCCTGTTTGCCCGCCTTCGAGTCATGTTTTGCTGCAACGTCCACGCGTCGAGTTCTTGCTGCATCCATGGAATGGCTAGCCAGCGAAAGACCAAACTAGCCATTCCGGCGGTGTTCCATCAGTTGTGGAGGACAGCGAGCTGATGACAGAGACGGACCTGTCCAGAGAGTTGTTCGGATCATACCAGCCCTCCAGCAGGCCCTGCTCCAATGTGGTCTCGAAGCCGGGAGCAAAGTCGCGGCGGAACATGGACCAAAGGATCTCGGGCTTGATGTTTTTGCGAGTCCGCATCCAGCGATGCTGCACGCTGTCTCCAAGCTCTGGATCCAGGCGCCTTCGGATCGCCGTCTGGGCGTTTGCAATTCCGTAGTTCTCCGAGCCAGGATCGCTCTGAGTCACCAGCGGCACACCTGTGATTTGATACAGGTACGTCAGCTGCCGGCTGGGCTCCACCGCGCAGATAATGCGCTTTAGTATATCAACGTACCCTGCATTGTCCGAGCGTGGTCGAGGTAGTACTTGCAAATGAGCCGGGGGTTGCGATTGGTCCACCACACTTTGAGCCAATTGAGGTACCCGGTGTGGACTTCAACGGAGCAGTGAAGAAAGAGACCAAACCGCCTCCACTTGTCATGCTGATCCTGTGCCCACGAATCGTGGACGCCCGTGGACCAGTACTGCCTCCGAATGAGGCGGTGTGCCCTTCGGTTTTGGACTGCGTCAGGCTCTGTGGCTCTAAGGTATGCCGCTACGAGCTTCCTAAAATAGGCGCAATGTGCGGACCAACGGAATGAGCCAACGAAATGAACCGACGGAATATGCCGAGAGAATAAGCCATGCATACCTTGAGACCGCAATGCTGTACTGCAAGAAGAGCAAGTCGCGGATCTTCCGAGCACCTCGATTCGGGTACTTCTCGCGTATAGGGGGAATGTACACCGCCAGTGTGGCCATGGTGTGCTGCTGCTTGCGTGCACCGTCAAGGCCCCATTCCCTTCTGCGGCGTCGAATTGTAGGAATGCTATGAGGAGCGGCGAGGTCTTAACGCTAATGCGACAGGATCGGAATGGACGGCGCCCTACCTGAATGAGAAGTTATCCGTCCCAAACTCGATCTCGCAATATTTCACTATCTGGGCGTCGGTACATCTGCAGTCGAAACAGCGCGTCACAAAGGCGCGGAATGCATCGGTGTCCGCTGAGAGATCGGAATTAGCTGAATTGATGAAGCAGTAACACAAATGAAGCACGTACGGGGACCCTTATACTGGTTGGTCTGTCGAGGAATGTCGCGAAGCATGCGGGGCGGGTGCGCCAACGGACGAGATAATGCGTCGGGGGGGAAAGGTCCTGACAACGTTGGCGGCATTAGGCTCGCCATTTATACTTCTGAACGTCCACCAGAGGGCGCACATGTGCGCTAGTAACTCCGCGGGGATTGACAATGTTCTTTGACAACCAGCCGGTGACATGCACAGCGCCGCCGGTTAATCTTTCTCACGGCACTCCTGGCAGGTATATTTCCTGTGTTACTACTATCAGCAAAAGCCGGACTTGATGTTGCACCGCACTGATCGACCTTGCACAAGCATCATTACGCTGGCGGATACCCCGTATGGCACCCATAGTACCATACGCTCTACGTATAGCTTGCTTTCGTTGTGGGGGGGCTTAGCCTCCTTGTCTGTGGAAGCTGAGCCTCGTTAAGAAATTCATTCGCAACCATACATCTCGATTGATTTCCCCATGCATGTCGGAGACAAGACCTACAGGATGCATGTCGGAAAGGCATTCTACGGGAGCTCTCAGTACTGGTAACCATGCAAATGATCAACTTTGATCCGCTTCCGCGAGGGATGCGGAGACGCGGAGAACGCAAAGTGATCGATCTTACGGAGCCTCGTGAAGACATGCTCTCAGTGCTAGTAACTATGTAGATGATTGACTTTGATCCGCTTCGGCGTCAGATGCGGAGATGCGGAGAACGCCAAGTGATCGATCTTACGGAGCCTCGTGAAGAAATTCATTCGAAACCATACGCCTCGATTGATTTGCCAATGCATGTCGGAGAATTAACATACGCGATGCATGTCGGAAAGTGATCCTACCGGAGCTCTCAGTGCAAGTAACTATGTAGATGATCGACTTTGATCCGCTTCAGCCAATGCATGTCGGAGAATTAACATACGCGATGCATGTCGGAAAGTGATCCTACCGGAGCTCTCAGTGCTAGTAACTATGTAGATGATCGACTTTGATCCGCTTCAGCGTTGGACGCGGAGATGCGGAGATGCGGAGAACGCCAAGTGATCGATCTTACGGAGCCTCGTGAAGAAATTCATTCGAAACCATACGCCTCGATTGATTTGCCAATGCATGTCGGAGAATTAACATCCGCGATGCATGTCGGAAAGTGATCCTACCGGAGCTCTCAGTCCTAGTAACTATGTAGATGATCGACTTTGATCCGCTTCGGCGTCGGATGCGGAGATGCGGAGAACGCCAAGTGATCAGAGATTGCAACCGCGAGCGATCAACGGGATTGAGCCGTGCAGGGATTGGCACCTCCCCTGTTGATTGTGACCGCAGGTGAACAGAGCACCATACTCATGGCGACATGCATACGGATCAGTTGTCTCATTGTTGATCAAACTCTACCATCACATATGTGAGAATGAAAAATGATCGATTGCCATGTTTTAAGAAACCATCAAACCAGGGAGCAATCATCATGGCAACGTATTCAACTCTATGCAGTGAGAAGTTTCGTATGGACGGTCCATCAAGTCAGGCGCAACCCCTCTGCCTGATCAATCAAACACTGTAAGTAGTACGCCGAGGCATTAGTTCCGGTCGCCATTGCGTGAACCGCCTCTCGAATGGCCGCCATACCAGCCGCATTCTGCCGCCTGATACTAAGTAGCGTACCTCGAAGGCTGTCCAGATCCGCATCAGCCGACTGGGGCGTGTCTGAACAAGGTGACTGTCAGAAAGCATGCTTTCTCTGCCTGCACAAGATACGCACCGAGCAGTTCCGCGTTAGCATACGGCCGTCGCCCCTGCGCCTGGTCGATAACGGACATCGCATACGCCGTGTCGGCGTTGGAGTTCGTCACCAGGACCTCAACTGCGGCCAGCACGGCGTCCTGACCTGTCGCAGTTTCACTTTTGATGTTGTCCACTGCACGTCGGATGCTGTCGATGTCGATGGCCAGTGGGTCCGATGGACCTGCAGGGGGTGAGTATTGACAAACCACTTCTGATGTAATGGACGTACGTCGGTGTTGCAGGGGACGGTATGGAGTCCAACCGTCGTGCGGAAAGACAGGGTAGCTACGCACGGTCCCTCCGGTGCCTGATGCGAAGGTTTGTTAGATGAATGCCAGACAGTGCTGTCAAGCGTACCTTCCGTCTCTACTTCGCGAGGGGCCCTATCCTCCTCGTTGGCTCTCTGCTCCGTCTTGACAACGGCTGCCTGCAGCTCCGGGTCCGGGGTGCTGATGCCTGTGCCCTGGGGCTGGGCGAGGATTGTGGAGGGGCCTGGCGACAGGGTGAGAGTGTGCGGAACTGCCCGCGCTTTCAGACGCCGCTTGCTGGCAGGTCCCGGGCGTTCTTCAGCATCCCTCTGTCGCTTCAGCTGACCCACGGCGTGAGACGGATTTGCTGGCGCAGCTGCGGGGCTGACTATGGGGACTGTGGTCGGCGCGGAGACAGTGGTGTGAGAGTGGGCGGTAGCTGCCCATGCGCTCGCACGCGGGGCCGTCGTGGCCACAGCGAAGACAGCCGAAGGTGCAGCGTCGGCGACCGGACTGGCACGTGGGTCCGTCAGCGGGATGGGAGAGATGGTGCGGTTGGGCGCGGGCCCGAAGGCGGCTGACGCGGGCGCAGGAGCGCGCTCAACCTCGCGTGTCGGAACAATGGCCACCGTCGGTGGCTCGGTACAGACGGGGGAGGTGGACGTGTCCAGCTGTAACCGCACTTTCCTCGGGGCAATGGGGCTGGGGGCAACCGTGCCCGCAGAATTGGCGCTGGGATAGGGCCCATCATCTCGCATCGCAATGGCAGCCAAAGGCGCCACGGACTCAGCGGTGATGGGTGTTGGCATTGGCTCCGGTGCAGCGGCCATCCAGCCAGCGGAGAACGTCGGCGAGGCGGCGAGCGTCGACGGCGCGGGGATGACAGGGGAGGCGGGAGTGGGCTGCGGAATCTCCGGCTGTGCCCTCTGTTTCCCTGGGTGCGCAGGGACTGTGGGGGTTACAGGAGGAGGCTGCGACGCGGTGCCGCCAGTGGAGATGATCGGCGAGGCGGCCATCGGAGGGACCGTCGGCGGGACAGACATGAGAGGAGAGGCGGGAGTGGGCTGCGGTATGTCAAACTGCGCCCTCTCTTTCCTTGTGTGCGCGGGGACTGTGGGGGTTACAGGAGGCAGCTGCGATGCGGTGCCGCCGGCGGAGACAATCGGCGAGGCGGCCATCGGAGGGACCGTCGGCGGGACAGACATGAGAGGAGAGGCGGGAGTGGGCTGCGGTATGTCAAACTGCGCCCTCTCTTTCCTTGTGTGCGCGGGGACTGTGGGGGTTACAGGAGGCAGCTGCGATGCGGTGCCGCCGGCGGAGACAATCGGCGAGGCGGCCATCGGAGGGACCGTCGGCGGGATGGACATGAGAGGGGAGGTGGGAGTGGGCTGCGGTATGTCGAACTGCGCCCTCTGCTTCCTTGGGTGCGCGGGGACTGTGGGGCTTACAGGAGGCAGCTGCGATGCGGTGCTGCCGGCGGAGACAATCGGTGAGGCGGCCATCGGAGGAACCGTTGGCGGGACGGAAATGACAGGGGAGGCGGGAGTGGTGTCCAGCTGCGGCCTAGGGTGCCTCGGAGGCGCGGGGACGGTAGCGTCCAGAGAATGGACTGGCGAATCCGGCGGCTGAATGGAGCTGGCAGCAGGGGTGGGGGCTCGCGCCGTTGCGCCTTTCTTCTTGCCCTTTTGTTGGACTGCATCGACACTACCGGCAGGCGCACCTGCAGTTGGGTTGAGGGGTACGGAGGGCACTGTAGCTGGTGCATCTGTAGACGGTTAAACGTGAGGAAGGCTGATGCAGGTCGGAGGCCGCACCTGTCGTCTGCCCTCCACCGCTCGCCCCCACACTGGCGGGAACACTGTCTGTCGAAGTGGAATGAACTTGCTCGACCATTGTGATGTTCAGGCCAAGACCAAATTTTGCTGGTTGGACTGGGAGGCCGCACGTTTAGTTCCCATAGACGGATAGAGGAGTGGGTCGGAACGCACAGGTGACGCCGCCGGTTTTGGACCGCCTGACAAGTACTGTTTCTGAAAAGACCAAAGGTGTCAGTGGGAAGACAAAGGGTGAGAGACGGGGCAGGTCCTACCTGGCTCCCACTGCTCGCGGGGTGGCATCAGACAAAGTCCCAACTCCGTGCTCGTTGACGAAATGATGTGACTGTCACGCATCACACCATTGCGACTCCGCGCGGGCTCACGACTTCACCGCCTTGTCCAACCGCCGTCATGACCGACTCGACAACTTCCTCGCCATCCCACTTACAGCAACACCTTGACCTTCTGGCGTCACGTGTGCTGCTTGCATCCAGGGCATTGGATGCCTACCATGAGCCGGATGCCCCCAGGTGGCATTATATGCTCGTCTCCGAGATCGTAGGTAGCTCAACCTTCTGCCACTGACGTGCTAAATGTTTTTGCTAGGAAAATGCAGTGGAGTTTTACAACTCCAACAAGTCTTCAAATCTGACCGTACCAACCGTCCTGTCCATGGCCGCGCGTGCGTACGCAGATGAGGTTGCGGAGCTGGTGGATGTCGGAAGTATTGTACGGTCCGGAGCAGACTTCGAGGTTCGTGGCCTTGACGAGGCCACCGACAAATGGTGGTGCGAAATTGGTAGGCTTTCAATGTGACTTGCCTGCCGTCCGCTCCCGCTGACTCGTGCCAACCAGGCAAGACAGTTGAGGCGGGTGGGTGTCTCTTGTCCACTGCCTTCACCATGTACCGCCTCGTCATTCCACGTACTGCATTTGATTCTTGTAGCGGCGGGACCGTGCTAACTTCTATGCACATAGCCCGACCTGTGTCGCCTCCCTCCGATCATCGCGGTTCCGACGTAGGTGAACCGGGAAGTCATCCTGGTGCGTTGCAAGCCAGGCGCCATTTGTGCGCGCATTGCTAATTGGTTGTTGGTTTCTCTGGGTACCAGTCACCCCCAGCGCCGGCAGCGTTCACGGGGAGGAGCTGTTCGCTGCAGGGGTTCGAGACTCACAGGACAGCGATGGGGACGGCGAGTTTAGCCCGTCCCACTCCGCAGACGCCTCGCCCGAACCCTCCACCAAGCCGCCGCTGCCTCCATTAGTTCCGCGGCCGGACGGACGGATGTCTGCGCGTTTGGCGGGGCAGAGGAAAACGGATCCGCCCAGGACCCGCGCCAAGGTGGCCGCGACGTCGGAGTACACCGTAGCCAATGTAAGTTCTTGATCCGCGCCCGAATGCACCTTACTGACCCTGACTTGTAGCCGCCCTGCGAGAGGTGTCAACGCGTCGGCGTCGAGTGCCACACGTCGGAGAGAGCGGCCTGCATCCTCTGCCAACAGAAAAAGCAGAACTGCTCTTTCTCCGCGGGCAGGGGCTTTGGCCCGCGCTCAGGCAAACGTGCTCGGGCAACGCAGGCAGAGAGCAGTGCTGTCAAGGCTAGCGCGGGCAAGGCGCAAAAGCGGAAAACTGTGGCGTGTAAGTCCTGCGATACTCCCTCACTTCCTAGGCACTTAGGTCCGCCATTTCGCAGATGTCGAGCTACCTGCGCAGGTCAAGCGTGCGCGTGCTGACGACCCAGCGGCGGATAGCGCTGGCGCAAGTGGTCCCCAGGCGCTGCAGACTGACGTCCCGTCAATGGCCGATGTGATCCGGCGTTTAGACCGGATCGAGCAACTGCTGCAACAGGTTGTGCAAGACAAGCAGCAACCAGGCGCGGACTGATCGATCAAGCACCGGACCATCATCTTGCGGGTGATCGGGCGTGGCGAGCCAACTCCGACTCACGGGCGACCGGGGTAATGTGTAATTAGTATTTGCAATACGAATCACCGGTCTTCTTGACGAGCCACGAGCGACCGGTATCATGCTGAGAATTCCGCAATATGAGTGAGAGGGCATCTTGACAACCGGAAGCCGCTGGGATAAAGGACCAGCGAGGACGTTGCACTATTTCACCCCCCCGCCCACTCCTCGTCGCCTGGGCCGCCTCGCGGTGACATCTGGCCCACATCCTAATCCGCACTCTCCTTGAACTTATTCCCCACATTCATTCATTTGGTATATATCTGCACCCCTCGTCAGACCATGGCCGACGCACAAATCATAGCGGACTTTACGGAAGATCCGAATGCCGATCAGCCCATCAAGTGCGAGCGGGCACGCTGCCAACGAGCGGACCAGCTGTGGAAGAGAAGTGAACTGACGCTCGTGAAGTTCCACGGCGGGGCACGTCCGATGCAACTGTGCTGCCCGGACTGCTTCCAGCATTATGCTAACAAGGCTGGCACGGTCATTGCACCCGGTATGTTTCCATGCGTTTATACTACGCAATCAATCCAATTGACGTCTATACAGGACGGGCGGACGACTTCGCGCCCGACCTCACGGTTGGTAGCTCGGTCGGCCGGCCGGTCGACAGCCAGTCGTTCCGCACGTCGGTCAGCAAGTCACGCGTTACGCCGCCACCTTCCGAACGTCGGCACGAGGTCGGTGCACCTGCATCTGCGTCTGTCGAGCGCAGCGTCCCCCATACCGAACAGCCGGCCACTGCACCGCCTGTTCCCCAGCACCCATACCCCTTCCCCGGTTCCACGTTCCGCGTTCCGCCGAATACGAACCACCTCCCCGGTGCTCAGTACAACCCCGCGGTCCCTCTTCCCCCAAACGCCAACCTACTCCCAGGTCCTCCGTACGGTCCCGGAGTTCACTTCCCACAATATGGACAACCCGGTCCTTTCGGTCCATTCTTGTATCCGGGATGGGGTGGGATGCCAGTGCCCGGGCTTGCCCCCGGACCGAGTCGTCCCTCCGCCGAGCCTGCGACAGCGACTCCCTATGGAGGTAACGGTGAGGCGGAACAGCGAGAAACAATTCGCAAGCAGGTAGCGGCTGCGCAGCGCGGTGGTGAGTTCCGTACACGGCATGTCGTCCAAGCGTTCTTGACGTGCACCATCCAGATCCTCGTTCGGTTGTTCAGGCTGTGAGCTCGCGCGTTGGCGCTCCACGTGCCGGATTTCCTGCAGGGAAACCCCCCACCATTGTTGGCCGCACTGTACCAACACCATTTGCAATTCCGTCTACACCGGCATCTTCTTCAACCATCCCCTTATTGCAGGCGCTTCAGGCTCTGCAACGAGAAAACATTGCGTCCAGTCGGCAGCCCGGGTACAGTGAGCACCATGCTCTGATGGACAAGGCTCAAGAGCTGCTGCGGGCCAGCGGCCAAGGTACGGAGTCCGTTGGTGCGGTGAAGTTCTCCCTCAAATACATCGGTCCTGGGAAGCCCAGGCAGATTGGCGTACGTTTGCATCATCCCCCAGCCTCCGACTGCTTTCTGACCGGTGGTCGTAATCCCATAGAATGTCTGGCAGGTTATCGAGGCCGTCCCACATCGCGCTGGCCCGGACCTACTTATGGAGGTGGCAGTGGTGGCTCTCCGCCCCGTATTTGAAAAGTGGGCTCCCGGCGCGGAATTCCACCACGACTTGCTAAGCCTCCGCAAGCCTAACGGTGCACTCATCTCTATGTCTGCAGTGGCTCCGCTGCTCGAGCAGTGGGCCCAGGGGAGGAAGCCTACAAAGGCCTCCGGGAAGGCCTTCTCGAAGAAGTTCGCGGAGCTCGATGTCATCCTGGATCAAAATAGTTACCTGGCAGCCGAAGACATCGCAGTAGAGTATTCCGCTCGCTTGTACGAAGAGCGACGGGACAAGTCAGACCCGCGCACGGAGTCCACAGCTATGTCGATGGATAGCAATGTGTCGGCTAAGCGCAGTCGGACCACGAGCAACAACGCCGGAATTGCAAAGGTACCGCTTGTTTCCTGCAGTAACACGGAGCAGACGCTGATGCCTACGGCGGTTCTAAATAAGAGGCCCAAGAGTGTATTCACCTTAGGGTCCGCTCCGGTCAGTTTGAAATGAGGTTTCATTATGTAGGACGCTGATGTACACCTATAAACCCTGTAGCAGTCGACGGCATCGGCGAGCAGACAACGGACTGCTGTGGTTGAGGTGAGGGAGCGTCGGAGGAGCGGTACATGACAGAGGTGCAAAATGCTGACTTTCTGCAGGACTGTGAGGATGACGACGAACTGGATGACGAACCGTCGGATCACGCTCCCCCGTCCAGTGAGCACATGGCCCGCGCTCTTCGCTTGGCTCTGCCGACGCAGCCAAAAGAGGCCAGGAGACTACGTGAGTAACCCTGTCAATTTCTGTCGATGTCACTGAAACCTGCTGCAGTCCCTCCTCCGGCCCCTGAAAAAGAAGTCGTCTGGGTATCCGTTCAAATTCCGCACGACTTGACTCACGCGGATATCCAAAAAGGTCTACGATTGCGGGATCTCATCTCCGGCGCTGTGGGCATCGAGGTCAACCTCGAGTACTCGAAAGATGCCGTCGCCATGTTCGGCGCGTTCAAGAAGGCATTTCTTGGGCGCACGAGCGCCCCCATCTTTCCGCACACCGAGGAAAGCGACGTTTGCTTGAAAGTAGCGGTGGAGAAGAACGAGGCGTTGAACACCTACGTTGTGTACGACGAAGTGCTACAGATGAGCAAGCTTTCTACGGAGATCGGATGCACGGTCTGGGCGCGCTACCTTCTGGACTTGGTGTACCAGTTCATCGAGGACTCCAGGAGGGACGTAACGGTGCCTCTGATGCGCTTCGTGCGCGTCGCCCTGGCCACGGCAGTTCAGGCGAACAAGAACGGCAGGATGGTGTGCATGGTTGAAGAGCCAATTCCGGGCGTGTTCCGCAGGTATCAAAACAACTCATCGGCGGTACCAAACTACGCGAATCTTCCTGAGGCCGACCACGATCGCGCGACATTCCTCGCGTTCGCTCAGCACGTCCAATTCTGGAAGACCGAGGAGCTGGCCTTCATGGCTGATGTTCAAGGTCCGTGAAGTCGTGGGATTCATGTAGACGTCCTGGCTGACCCCGCACTTGATAGGCAATGAGCAGCTTCTCACCGACCCCCAGATTATCACAAACCCGTCCGTCGCTGCTCCTTATTCCGCTGTTTTCCGCTTTTGTTCTCTGACCACTGGAGACCGCACTACAGTGACCTGGGAAAGGTTTTTGGGCAGGGAAACTATCAGCCCCTGTGGTATAGCTTCCCAACGGAGCACGTCTGCAACAAGTATTGCCTTGCCTTCAACTTGCCCGGACTTGAGCCGCACCGCCTACCGCCCCGCGTGCCGCCCCCAGCTCCGGCTCGTGTCACACGGTCCAAGGCGAAGAAGCGCAATGCAGGTGTGCCAATGGCCATGTGGAGTACTTATCGGGATGACTAACCCTGCGTTTTAGAGTCGATAGGTGCGAATCCCATGGACCCCGCCACACCGGCGGACTAATCCCATGGACACCGCCACACCGACGGACTAACTGCAGTCTGCCTTGCCGATTGTATCTATTGCTGTGTGGCATTCGATAGACCTGGATTCGTACATTCTGCCACCGACCTCAATATTCATTTTTCATTTGGCTTTATTTTATCCTACCTCTGACGTGCTACTTTCATTTGCTTACAGTTCAACTGTTCCGACTTGGACTACTCACCGGGCGTTCCAATGCACGCTCCGATGTATGAGCCGCTTTATGATTTATATTCCTTTGTTGACTATCCGTCCACGGACTGCTCACCGCGCGTTTCAATGCACGTCCCGATGTATGAGCCTTCTTCGTCTTCAATTTATTTATACCTCCAACGTAGACGGATTTCAAGTGTAAGCACTCGTTGTGAGTACCGCCGACCCTACGAACTGCCAAATCTGAGTCCAGGGCAAGCTCCCCATCCAGTAAGGGGGTGGCACATGGTCCGATATGTCGAAATGCCGTCAAAGCTACGGTAGGTGGGCGGTGCAAAAAGCAGACGCACCAAGTGAGCGGATTGCGGGATCGCGACGCGGTCCGCACTGTAGACGCCTGAGGTCCCGAGACGTTGGTGGTGCTCGACGAAACAAAATTGGACCGCTGAAACAACGAGAGAGAAGGTTGTCGGTATCGGTAGGCGGGCAGCGCGAAAAAAAGACGCACCGAGTGAACAGAGTGACGGCTCGCGACGCGGTGCACACTGTGGACGCCTGGGGTCACCAGCCGCTGGTGGTGCTCGACGAAACAAAATCGGACCGTTTCAATAACCAGGGAAAAGGTTGTCAGTATCGGTAGGCGGGTGCCGCGAAAACAAAACGCACCAAGTGGGCGAGGTGCCGGATCGCGACGCGGTCCGCACAGTGGACGCCTGGGGTCCCGAGGCGTTGGTGGTGCTCAAAGAAACAAAACCGGACCGCTGAAACAGCGAGGGAGAAGGTTGTCAAGATCGGTAGGCGGGCAGCGTGAAAGCAGACGCACCGAGTGATCGGAGTGCCGGCCCGCGACGCGGTGCACACTGTAGACGCCTGGGGTTCCCAGGCGACGGCGGTACTCAACGAAACGAAATTGGACTGTTGAAAAAGCGACGAACGATGCTGTCAGGGTTGGTAGGTGGGCGGTGCGAAAACAAAACGCACTGAATGGGCGAGGTGCCGGCTCGCGACGCGGTCCGCACAGTGGACGCCTGGGGTACCCAGCCGTTGGTGGTGCTCGGAAAAGCAAATTCGGACCGCTGCAAAAGCGAAAGGCATGGCCGTCAGCATCTGCAGGCAGGCAGCGCGAAAAGCAAACGTACCAAGTGATCGGAGTGCCGGATCACGATGCGGTTTGCACAGTAGACGCCTGGGGTCCCCAGCCGTCGGTGGTGCTCGACGGAACAAAATCGGACCGTTTAAAAAATGAGGGAGAGGGTTGTTAGTCTCGGTAGGCGGGCGGCGTAAAAAGCAGACGTACCGAGTGTGCGGAGTGCCGGATCACGACGCGGTTCGCACAGTGGACGCCTGGGGTCCCCAGCCGTCGGTGGTGCTCGACGCAACGAAATCGGACCGTTGCAAAAGCAAAGAGCATGGCCGTCAGCATCTGCAGGCAGGCAGCGCGAAAAGCAAACGTACCAAGTGATCGGAGTGCCGGATCACGATGCGGTTTGCACAGTAGACGCCTGGGGTCCCCAGCCGTCGGTGGTACTCGACGGAACAAAATCGGACCGTTTAAAAAATGAGGGAGAGGGTTGTTAGTCTCTGTAGGCGGGCGGCGTAAAAAGCAGACGTACCGAGTGTGCGGAGTGCCGGATCACGCCGCGGTTCGCACAGTGGACGCCTGGGGTCCCCAGCCGTCGGTGGTGCTCGACGGAACGAAATCGGACCGTTTAAAAAATGAGGGAGAGAATTGTTAGTCTCGGTAGGCGGGCGGCGTAAAAAGCAGACGTACCGAGTGTGCGGAGTGCCGGATTACGACGCGGTTCGCACAGTGGACGCCTGGGGTCCCCAGCAGTCGGTGGTGCTCGGAAAAACAAATTCGGACCGCTGCAAAAGCGAGGAGCATGGCCGTCAGCGTCTGCAGGCAGGCAGCGCGAAAAGCAGACGTACCAAGTGATCGGAGTGCCGGATCACGACACGGTCCGCACTGTGAACACATGGGATGCGCAGGCGGTGGTGGCGCTCGACGGAGCGAAATCGGACCGGTGATAAAACGAGGGAGAAAGTTGTCAGTATCGGTAGGCGGGCGGCGCGAAAAGCAGACGCACGGAGTTAGCGGAGTGCCGGATCGCGACGCGGTCCGCACAGTGGATGCATGGGGTCCCCTGTCGTTGGTGGTGCACGGGAAAACGGAAATCGATAGTTGAACAAACGAGGAATCACGCCGTTAGCGTTGGTAGGCGGGCAGCGCGAACAGTAGACGCACCGAGTGAGCGGAGCGCCGGATCGTGTCGCGGTACACACTGTGAACGCCTGCGGTCCACGCGCGTTGCTGCGTTGACGGCCGTAGAGCATACGAAAAGCTAGATGAGTGGCACAGGTCGCAGGAAACGAATCGAACGCACCAACGAAATGAACGTGCGACCTCCGACCTTTGGCAATTCCGGCCGCCGAATGGTCTGCTCTTTTCACTCTTCCTCACCACATCCACAATGCGTCTTCACTTTCTACTTTTTCTTGCGCCCGTCCTCTTGGAATGGTACAAGTACATGTTCGAGGTGTAAGTGAGCTAGGCAGGCAAGGTGCGCGTGCTTACTCGGTGTTCAGCCAGACACGCTACGCGTTCCCCATGGACAACAGCCCGGATGCCGGTCTTGACAGGGTTGAACTTCAGTGTGCGTCTTTCATATCATCCTTCGTGTGCCTAATAGCCCATTTGGTTGTCAGTGGTCACTGGTTGATGGGTATGATGGGTAGCAGGCGCACGTACGGAACTAAAGGGGTGGGCAGTACGTCTCTTCTTGTCTTTTCCTTGTGGTCCAAGGCTGATCTATCAGGTAGGCTTGACGCGCTGATACGTAGAATGTACCGAGGGATGTTTTCTTGAAGATAAGAGGCGTTCGTTTCCTTTGCACACCGATGCTGAGCGTCGCGCAGCCCTGATTCTGCTCGCAAACGCAAGTCCGCAAACCGGCGCCCTGCTGCGAGCGAAATCAATTAATTTCTTCCTTGCCATATTTACTGATGTTTTCAGCTGCTGTGTTGATATATCGCCGCATCAACGGATCACTGATGGTTTATATTTAATATATTATACAGGAGTTCCGGGGTATCATGTGTGCCGAGCGTGCCGCGTCATCCCAATTGAGGCTGATCGCTTAGAGCCTCCATACTTCCGCGCTTATCTCCTTCGCTGCTCGCCATCATCGCCTCTGAAAGGTCGAGCTCTCCCAGATCTCTCATCACGAGCTGCTCTGGCTAATGTTTGTTTCCTTTCTCACTGTGGATCAAAGCTGTAATAGACCGTGGCAGACGTGATCTGGAGTCGGGTGAGGAGCCGGAGGTGCGCCACATACGCTGGCGACTTGCTCGCGATGCTGCTAGTTTCGTATCGCTTCAACGTTTGTATGCTCGATGCGGCCGCGAAGGCTTGATTCTAGCCCTTTCGTGTTTCTATGCAACCTGCGCGAAAAGAGTTGACTGTCGCGAACGTAGGCGTCGAAGAGCTCATGCATGACCGTATGTCCTCGCTCCACGCCCCGTTTCGTATCCGCCGACCACGGCGTTTTTACTCGAGCGCCTAGTAGCCGTGGCTCGCACACCATAGGGCTCGCCAATATGCCAGTGTCCGAAACGTCTGGGCGCGGGGGGTGAGGTACGTGGTGGAGCTTGGAGTGCAAGCGGCACAGGCATACAGATGCGCACGGTCGTCTGGCGGTAACTCTAGATCGGGGCCGCGCACGATGACAGCGACCTGCATGGCTCCGCAGACCGTTTCCACACCCCCGTCTTGCAGGTCCCGCGCGACATCGAGGTGCGCTGTGCGGAGACAGACCTCCAGTCGCTCTTTTTACGTCGATCCCAGGGCCACACGAGTTGCGTGAGATTTGTATGTACCGGCGTCGACTATTGATACGTTATCAGGCATCGAAGAGTGCGTGCGTGGCCGTATGCCCTTGTTCCAAGAGCTCGGCTCGCCACGTATGCATCTTGCGTCGTCGTGTCGGCGGACACGGCCGACGAGCTGATACACGACGTGGGTGCAGAGGTGTCTCGTTGTCTCGAGGCGGAGCCGTGACTCGCGCCACCCTACGTGCCTAGCCTCGTTGTTAATTCTCGCCTCCGCCACATATCTGCGATCAATTCGGTATGGTCGCCGCGTGGTGGCCTTGTTCTCATCGGTGTATTGTGTGCCACACATATGTTCACGAATGCTCATAACAGAAGGCGAGTTTGCTCTCATCTATACGACCTCAGGCTCTTGCTATCCTCTTTACGACCTCTTTCTTCTGTTGCCTATACACTTGGAGCGGTCACTCAATGCATCCTGTGGTCGAAGCGTAAGTCCTGTTGTTTCCGTAAACAATTTTGAGCTAACACGAGATTACGGTCCACCGAAACTGCCTTGCTGTCACTTTCTGGGCGATCCTCAGACTCAGACACGAAAGAAAAATAGCGGCCGAATATAATCACACTCTTCCTGTCTTCCGCCTTCCTCCAGAAATCATGTTACGCATATTCATCTGCCTCCAACATGATCAGTACGCCCAAGACGTGACCGCTGTGAGCCTAACGACCTGGCCCATGGTTATGGTCACACGCGTCTGCACGCGCTGGAGGGAGATCGCGCACAAGAACGGCACTCTGTGGAAGGACGTCAGCAGTAAATTTGGTACCATTTGGCTGGAGAAGGTGATTGCGCGCGCAGGCCCCATCATCCAGCTCTCTGTGACTATACCATTTTGGCCAAGCTCTGAGAAAAGCGCGCAAATCCTGTCCAAACTCTTTGAGCAGAACCTTGGCAGAATGCAACGGCTCTCGCTCGTGGCACCAGACTGCGCGGAGTTGTTTAGCAATCCCGATGCCTCATCCGTGTGTAGCGACCTCAAAGTGACCACTCCTGCCAACTTCCCGTGGGCCGCACTGTCTCGCACCTTCTGCAATCTGACCGTACTTGAAATCAAGCGCAATGCGTCGACGATAATCTCATCGGATGCGGTAGATGTCATCACTGCCTTGCAGAGTATGAAAATTCTGAGGCTGCTCAGTCTGCGTAATATCGATGTCAATCCACTGAACATTCCAGGCGATCTCATTGCGGCGTTACCATTCCTCGAGGGCTTCACTCTCGATTCCACCATATCTGGCGCATTCATCCTGCTATCTCACCTCCACATTCCAGCCGACACATCAGTCGACATATGTGTCTGCCACAGGGCGCAAGAAAGCCAAGAGGCTATCGAAGAACTCTTTCGCCAGATCCACGCGTCTGCAGCGCTCGCCTCTATTATGCCTGCGTTCCCAATCAGAAAACCTGGCATGCCGCGGAAGATGATAGTGAACGATGACGCTGTGTTGATTGATACCTCGCTACGCAACGGGGTCCCCGTAAACCTCTCTCTGCGACTGGAGCGGGATTCGCATGCTATAGACGAAAATGAAGATTTCTTATGGGACCGGCCTCCGGTGTTCGACGCGGCCATGTCTCTATTTGCGTCCGAGCATCTCGAAGAATTGGAAACGGAAGCGTTTTCAGGGTACGACTGGGAAGTCGTGCTGGAATCGAGGCTGTTACCGAACATGCGCGCGGTTGAAGTCACTGATGCATCCGGTGTCGAATTCTGCAACGAGCTCTTGAAATCTATGGATAAGCTGCGCCGCGGGGAGGAAGTTCCGTTCCCGAAGCTTACCTCGCTAACGCTGTGGTCCATCAATCTCGACCCTGAAGTATCGACATCCAAGGACTTACCCTATAAACTAATAGCTCTCATACGCATGCGTGAAGAAGCGGGGGTGCGTGTGGAAAATCTGAATCTTCTGGGATGTACGATGCCAGTGGATTTTGAGAAGTATCTTTGGGAGGCTGACCCGGAGATGATTCTGAAGATAGAAAATGAACCACAGTAGCTGGATCCATGCGCGCCTGTAAATCGCTAGATCATGCCTTGGAATATAATCGTGTGAATGCGTCGGCAGAAATACCTCGGCTCGTGCATGGCAGCACCACCAATGGATGTGATAAGCTCACGGAGCATTCTTCTCTGAGGCACCCCTGCTTGTCCTGCGCACGATGTTCACTGTATGCTCCAACGCAGTTCGGCTCGGAGCTGTAGGCGGCCGTCGCGTTGGCTCAGGGACCGGTCTGTCGCCGGCGGGAGTGGGCGCAGAGGGAGAGCTCACGGCAAGGCCGACATAGCGGAGAGTAGACGACTCGATGGTGGAGCAAAGCGAGCCGACGGAGGAGCGCTGTGAGGGATGGCGAGCCGGGGCAGAGACGCGCGCAACGTGCGAGTTGTACGATGCTCTGATATTGTAAGCGGTGGTGCGGCACACGCAGCTGAAAAGCGGAGGGTGGGAGTCAGCAGCAGTCGAAGGAGACCGGAATAACGCGCACCGCTCCGCGATTAGATGTTCCAAGAGTCCCTGACCTTTCTTCCTGAACCAATCCATCGATGTTCTAGAAGCTTGCGGGTGGATATGGTGTTGTGTGAGCGACGATGTGTGATACCGAACTCGGTCGACGTCCGTATTATGCGCTGTGTCCATTGTTCTTGTGAATACTAAGACGTAGTTCGAAAGGCGGAAGCTCGATGGTCGTATGGAGAAGATGCTGGTGAGGCCGTGGCGGTCGCAGCGATGATGCGTCCCCAGCGTCTATCGTCTTCTTCCTCTTTGCGATCGCCGGCAACGTGGCGCTCCGCAGTCGTGTCGCGCCGACGTCGACTGGAGGATAACATGCGCAATACAAATGGAAATGAAATATGGGAGAATTTGGCAGGCTAGATGTACTGATGGCGGTTGCGGCGGCTCGGCGCGTGGTTGTACGAGGCTGGAGATAAGGTCGCGGCTTGAGCATGAAAGCGCAGGGCTGGGAAGCATGATGTACTGGTAGGCGACAAGGTGTCGCAGGCAAACGACTCCATGGGCAACTACGTCGTCTGTACCTCCTGTCAGCGGGCGAATCCCAACCCAGCGCGTGACCAGTTACGGTCCCGCGGTAGGCGAACACGCCAAGAGTGGAGAATGAATCTGGCGTAGCGATTGGACCGGTTTTGGACAGCGGGATCGAAACTATTGATTGAAATGGGTAGCAGACGATGTGTGACTTTGGATGGGTCTTGCCTCCTCGAGAGATTGTGATGTCGAACTGAATGATGTATGCGTCTTGATAAGTCGAGCCTTCCGTCTTCCTTTAAATCCAGTCCACATTTCGGATGCGCTGGGAGAATATTCAGTATAACTGGCTGGAAATGCAACTATCCTGCTGGACTTACCCGGAACTTGCGGAAATCGCGGTACACGATGCAATCCACACGCATCTCCTCACACGCGCGGCGCAAATCCTTCAGGTCCGCAGAGGACAGCTTCCGTGTTGCGGTGAACAGATGCAAAACCGGCAACACCTGCAGGGCCCTCAGCAGATGACGGAGGGGCATATACTAGGTGATATTCGGGTTCGCGCGGTGGTAGCCCACATGACGGAGAGTCCGCGGAAGCACCACAGATTTCGCGGGGAGTACCTCAAACACGAGCGTCTCCAGTTGTACGAGGCGGTTCATGATTGCCTGCGGGGGCAGCGCGTCGTCGAGGACAAGCGACGTGAGGTTTTCGAGCGCCGGGGTCTTGTGAAATGCATCCAAACAGATTGAATTGTCCCAGTAGTTGCAGAACACATCGAGCTCGCGCAGCGCGGACGTGTCGGCATCCTCCAGCAACCATTGGAAGCGATGAGGGAGCCCCAGATTATTACAACGCGTTGCGGTGTCTTTAGCGGTACAGAATGTTCGGGGCGGTCGTAATTGAGCTGTAATGCACTATATACCTCGAGAGACTGTAGGTCGGGCCAGAGACGACACCACGGAGCAATTCATCGGGGTTCGATTATGTTGCTAATGTGCAGGTGCTTAAGCCGCGGGACTAAACCGCGCGTACGATTTGCTATGCCGTTAAATTCGGATGTGTAGATACTACCGGCGGCAAAAAGGAAGAAGGCTTCCAGGTTCGGACAGAGCGAGCAGAGCGAAGGTGTCGACCATCAAAGACGAAGGATAGGTGGACATCCAGAAGTCAATGAAGCGGATGTAAGTCGTAGCGCGTTCAGGAGCAGTGCGGGCCTGTTGGTGCGGCGCATGAACTTGGGTTCCATGCGGCGAAAGAGGAGTCACTGGGCGGGAGACGTCCACTCTTTGCAAACAAGGGAACATGAGCGTAGTGTACGTTACCTGATATTGCCGTGCTGCGAGCCGCGGTAGATCCAGTCGATGATCTCGACGTGGACGTCAAATGGGAGGGCGACCATTGCTGCGCTGCGGAGGCTTCGTTTGACCAATGCATCAGTTTTGAGAGGAGAAAACGTACGAAAGTTGCGACAATTTCTTGACACTGTCGCTGAAATATGGGCACAGAGAGCTGAGCGAGCGCTGAGCTGGGATGGGGACACAGATGGGAAACGACAGGAGACGATGAGAGCGCGATTCGCGGGCCGGGCCCGCTTCGCCGGATTTCCCACGCCGTATTTGCTCGGAGTCGCTAAACAGTTCTTGTCTTGTCCTTACCTCCTTACTCCTCCCGCAAGAGCGCAAACTGCTCGACAGCGCAGCCAGTAGAAGTTCAAATGACGAGCCTGAACACGCGTCTTCGCACTCGGTCACCCCGTGCTGCCAGCTGGCAGGTCGAACGATCGGCCTTGCGTGCGTCGCATTTCATGCCCTGCAATGTCCATCTCGCTAATCGCACAGGTTACTGTATCGCATCGCAGCACCTACGCAAATATTGCATATAGAAGGACGGTCATCCACAGAAGAATGCGGTGGAAGCACGCGCCGCACCTCGCTGTTTGTTCCCCGCCGGGTACCTCTCTCGCGAGCCATGTCTCGAACGATGACGAGCCCGAGGCGCCATACGCTGGATCATCCCGGCCACGCAGGGGTCAAGATGCGAGCTGGGAGAGTGTAAGGCGAGGTGGCAGGATGGGCGGACGGGCGGACGGGACGTTATTGAGGTGCGCCCAACATCCACGATCCCCTTCCTTGTCGCTCAGGCATCTTTGAAGGCCAAACATCTTTTACTTCAAAACTGCATGAATCGCGCCCTAACACCATGGCCCCGCAAAGACGCTTGGGTTGCTACCGCGCTACCGGCGCTTCGCTATCCCCCTGCCCGCGTCCGGGTACCTTCTCGACCTCAAATATTAAATCTCGCACATCTCCTTCCTCTGAGGATGGTGAGTACTTGCGTTGTATCGATTACTGTGTCGTTGATAGCTGACGATGTGCGTCAGGTCGTGCGCCGAATCGATTTCCTGTCGTCGGTGTCACAGTGGAAGACTGCACACCACCAGGCTCGCCAAAGTCGCCTTCATATACTCCCATACGGCCATCCATGCGCTTCACCATTGAGTACCACGCCTGCGCACCGCGTGGCTACGACTCGACGTACCAAATCGTCCGCTTTTTCCGAGCGACTTCGATCCAGCCAAGGCGCAGCGACTCCTACCGAACTCCTTCATCATGGGCATATCCAAGGTGCGCCATCGCGAGAAGCGGCTTCGCGACCCCTAGCGCTCATCATCATCATCTTCCTTCCTCCTCGCCACTGACATGCCGCCTCCACCAGCGTCGAACCCCCGCATACGCCGCGCTGGCAAAAGTTTGGCCGTTCATGTTGTCCTCGCTATCGTTTGGAGTCGATCGCATTCGATGGGAAGATCGAGCTTTGCAGCGTTGGGACGGACGGGCACGTACGCCCGACCTTTCCACGTCACTGACCCGAGATCTCCTGCTTCTTCCATGGCGACGCGCTGGTGGATGCGTCTAGCCAGGTGCGCCGTCCATATGCTCATCGTTTCCACGGCGCTGACACAATGCCTTACGTCTTACTAGATATCGTCGCGCCGCGATCGACGCGGTTGTGTGTGCATCTCCCAGGTCTTTACGAAGGCAGCGAGCTCCGCGCATCGGCAACCCATGCACCGTCCACGCTCGCAATCGACGCGTTCCCCGGCATCTTCACGCGCACCTCATGCTATTGCCTCTGGACCAGTTGGCTGCCCCTCCTGCATGGAGCAGCGGCAATTAGGCGGGGGCATGGTTGCCCTCAAGAAAGGCTCACACCCTCCGTCGCGTCGCGCATCATCCGGATCGGTAGGACCTGGACGAAGAGAAGGCACGCGTTGGCGAGGGTATGTTCGCCTAAATCATGTATCGTTTTACCATAGGAGATATATAGCGACTTCTCCGATGAATCAGGGGCGGACATGCATGGGAGGACGCAGGATGATATTCGCTTGGTGTGCGTACGCGTGTGGTCCTTGGAACATTTGTAGCGTATATTGTACAGTATGTGCTGAGGAAAAGAAGGACGAGGGACGAACAGCCGTCAGCGTGCGTCAGCAAGAATTCCTGTGACCAATAAGAGCGTAGAATATACAGTATATTCGGAGAGAAGAAGTCGTCCAGTCGCAGCACTACATCGCGCGTCGGGGATGCGTCCATTGAGTCGTTGTCGCGCCACGCAGACCCCATTGCTTGTAAACCTGTTGCCAATGCCGCTAATCTCGGACACCATGCGCGGTATTCTAAGTGCGAGAGCGTTTCAAAATGGCGTCTCGGGAAAAGGGTCGCTGCGACGTCTTCGGCCGTCCTTGGCGGGGGCTCCTGGGCGAGCGGCGGGCTGCGCGGCGCATGGCTTCAGCGTCCGGTATGAGAGATGCGGATAGGGTGTTGATATCGCGGGCGCGTTGGCTCGTCGAGCTGGAAGAGACGAGGCAAAACGTCAGACGGATTCACTTGCGCTGCATTGGCAAAGGGACGTACAGATCCAGTGCAGCGATGTTTGCTTCCAGCTCGGCGAGCTTTGCTCGTATCTCGGCTAAGTCTGCTTCGATTTCTGCTTCGAGGTCTGCTACGAACTTTGCCCGCACGTCATCCAGCATTCCCTGCGGCTCGTCGAACGTTACTGGCTGCTCGTCCGTCTTTCCTTGCTGCTCGACGGTAGAGGACCACGGTGCCTCCGAGTCGCCGCTGCGTTGGGCGATGCTCAGGTTTTGACATGCGAACGAGACGACCGCACAACCTGACCGCAGAGCGTGGTCGGAGCACAGGCGCTGGTCTGCAGTCTCTGCGACGCCTTGGAGCAGCTGGGCCCCGGTGGAGGGCATGGGGAAGATGTCGATGAAAGGGGGCTGGAGTGACGTGGCGTAGTGCGTGGTTGTCACGGTGACTCCGCTGGTGTCTGGCTCCGATTCGCCTCCGGCTTCGTCGACAGCGACTTCAACTGCGTCCGATGCGGGTTGCGCTCGTGCTTCCGATGATGACCACGCTGCGGCGAGACGCTTTGCGTGGAGAATGGGGTTGTGCGCGTGGGCGCGCTTATCGTTGGGCGGCGCGGATGAGTCAGCGGCGGGAGGTCTCGTTGCAGGGCGCAGCATGACGACGGGTTCGATAGGTCACTGGAGGGAAGGTAGTGCGCAAAATGCGTCGTCGATGGTGAAGCTTGTAGTTCAACCAAGACGCACTGGAAATTTTCAGCTGGACATACGCTCAGAAAGGGAGGGCGCGCACCTGGAGCGGACGCCAAGCGCTAGCGTGCTGTTGTCTCCGGGCCGCCAGCAGTCGTCTCTCCATTCATCGAATATTCATCGCCCTTTGGCCCGGCATGCACCGCCTCGAGTACGAAGGTACCACTTCACACCCATCCACGCTCGATCGCTCTGTCGTATTCCCACCGACGGCGGCACTGCGCAGCCTCAAAGTCGCCGTTCACGATGCGGCCGCGACAGCATGGGCTCTCGATGGTGCCAACATCCCTGCCCTGCGCGAGCTCGAGGTGCTCTACCGTCATCAGCGCCCCGCGTGCGCTCTCTCCGCGCTTGGCCACGCGCTGGGAATCATCACGTCGCTACGGTTGTCCGCCAAGGATATGCTACCTACGCAGGACGTGCTCGACCGCTGCAGCCTCGCGGCTGGAGAGGCTCGAGCTCGTGACGTGCCCCAAGCGCTGCTCATGCTCCCGCCGACCCTCCGTCGCGTCGCGTTTCATCCGGATCTGTGGGACGTGAAGGACAAGAAGGAGTGCATCCAGAGTCGGTTCCTGGCGAACTCTCTGCGCGGCCTCCCGGAGCTGAGCCTCGTGACGGTGTCGCGGAGCGCTTACCGTCGGGGTGTCCTTGAGGTCATCAGCGTGTGCGAGGGGCTGGGTGTGGAGTTTGCGGTGTTTGACTGCAACGAAATGGTCACGGAGTTTTTAGTGGTGCGTGGCAGCACTCCCGCACTACAGTGTGTCATGTTAACATCCTATGCAGGACTTTATGGACGTGAATTGCGTTTGATCAGACTCTGGTCATCCCAGCGTCCTATACCTGAGCGCTACGCGCATGTCTTCGTGGGTTCTGCGCGTTGTACCGCTTCCTTGTACTGTACCACACTGAACTTATTGGCACTGATTTAGATACGCAATACCACACAAGCACACGCTTTCCCGTCGTTTTGATACTCAATTCCACACAAACACACGCTTTCCCGTCGTTTAAATATGTCATCGCGAGCATGGTATGTAAAGTACGAAGTTGTCGTGAAAAGTTCCTGTGAGTGACCTGGAAGAGCGCATGCCCTGTCCCTGTCGCGCAATTGTTTCTAGCGTAAATGCGTGCAGGAGCGAACGGTTGGGATTGACGACGAGATGGGAGCCTTCACGGCGTCGCCGAAGACCGCGGGTGATACGCCTCGAGCGACGCGGCTGTCGAAGTCGGAATCAGATACGCGGGTCGAGAGTCAGGATCGGCTACGGACCTCTGCGCGGGATCGGCTACGGACCTCTGCGCGGGATTGGCTACGGACCTCTGCGCAACCGTTCGGAAGATTGAGCAGATCGGACGGCATATATGCGCTTTACAAAGCACATATTTCAGTCATACGTTCTCTGGGACCCAGATGCACACGAGCTATCCCGTAAAGAGGTCAGCAAATGGGCATCTGTCTGCGACATGTGCTGCTATAATACCGCAGAATCGCCGGTCTAGGGCCGTCCCCGATACTGAAAATCCGGTCTGGAAGCGATGTGAAGGATATCATGGGTGGGGAGGCGGCAACCGTACCTGCTCGGACTGGGCACAGGTCCTCCAGCTCAACGCCTCACTGGAGGCGGTTGACAACAAGTTGAAGCCTCAGGATCGACCAGCGCAGGCGATAGAACGAACACACTGCATGCAAAGCGCGTCTCCATGAGCCTGAGTGCTCCTGCAGTGCGAGATTTTTTGCCGCCACAAGAAGGAGGCAGCCGAAGAGGCAGAGAGGTCCGTATAAGCCAGAGAGAAGAGCACGACTCGGAGTTTGCCAGCAGCCTCACGAGTGAGCACGTATGAAGGGCTTTATTGGACAAAAATCAGAGCGAGAGAGAGCCTTACACGGGATAGCCACGGCTCTTTCGAGATCACGCGTGAAATCAAACTCTCACCCATTTATCTCGGCCCGTCCTCGATGATCTCGACGCGTCCTGGATGATCCTGACGCATCCCGGATGATCCTGACGCGCCCCGGATGATAATGACGCATCCCGAAAGACTGGTGATGATACAGAATGATACTGAGGCCAATGCCAGGAGCCCGACTGACCACTGTATATCCTGTACCGTCCCGTCTCGGGCTGTCCCGAGTCGTCACTACCTACCACGAGTGACCATGGCTGTCCAAGGGCTGTCCTTAAGGCTCATTGAGGGCGGTCAATGGTCACCAATGTGACCTTGACCACACATATCTTAGTGTATGTTGAAATAATGAGCAGCTCATGATTTGCCGGGATATGGCAGGCTCACTTGAGACAGCCCAGGACCATGGAAGAGCATGGGTTTGCAGCTCAGCATGACAACCCATGAGCATGAGTGCACATCACAGTTCACGGAGGAACACTCATGATATGTTATGATATACAATGGTCCACAGTGACGGAGACATATCCCTGGGGACAGCTATAGATAATTAATGACCATCAAGGATACTCCGGGACAAGGCAGGACAAGTCGGGACAAGGCATGACAAGGCAGGATAAGGCGTGAGACGGCGGGACTGACGCATACTCTTTGCGTGCGCGTCTTCGCGGATTGATTTTTGTCCAGTACAGCCCGTCATAAGCACGGCCCGGAGGAAGCAGCGGCCGGCAGGCATCACGTGGACGTCGCGTCCCCCGCGTTATTTGGGACCTGTCCTAAAGCCAAACATCGCGGCCCACTATATAAACCCGTCGAGCTCTCTCCGGCCCTCAGATCGCTTTCTCCCCGCACCACCATGTGCACGCGCCTCTCGACCCCACTCTGCTCCCGCGGCTCCTCATCCTGGCCCTTTTCTCCTCTCCGCATATTGGTTTTCAGAGTGCGCAGGCCCTAAAATGCGACCAGCGACCCGTGCAATCACTTCAAGGCGAAGGTGCGCATTCCTATTCTAGCAACTTGCTGCCGCCGCTTGTCGCTGACGTGCTGCCGCAAACGCAGGGCCGGAGGGCTTCCTTGCCACCTCAAAGCTTCGTTTGGGTGCGTTTTTCGTTGCCGGACGCGCTGGCATGCTGATGGCCAGATCGAGCAGGCTGCAGGGGCGGGTCGATCGTCTTCTTCACGTTCGGCATGGCGCGCCATTGGACGATCGTATACTTCTCTCGCGGGAGGACGTTGCCTTCTTGGAGCCGTGCACCATGCCTCGCAGATCCCGTGGCCCATTGCACTTTGTGGTGCGTCCGCCTCTTGCGCTGCTGTTGTTGTCGTACTCATGCCCACGTATCCGCAGACCGTGGATCGCTGAAGAGTCGGCATGGTGCACGTGTGTCTGCAGGTACAGGGCTGTAGAGTTCGAATAAGAAAGATTCTCGCATCAATCATATACATGTAGACTGTTCTGACCGTGTGCGTACGCGCCAATGTACATATCTGAACTTGGGCACATTGCAATTGCAACGCCGTGCGCATACAGTCGGACGTCTTGACACGGCGTACGTCGGGATCAAGGTCGCAATAGCAGTCCGCGTGGGGCATCCGTGCGGCAGCAAAAGAGCTTGACTGAAGCCACGCGAGGGTCTGCGTTTGGCATACCTCTAGACGCGCGCAAATACAGCAACCCAGCGCGTTATGGGAGGTATAATAGTACCCGTGCGATACATGCTACGATACGGCAACAATCTCTGTAGTACCGGCCACTCCGCGCTCACAGAACGATTGATCACTCGGCATACGCGCAGCCCTGCCCCGCTGCTCGTCTCACCCTCCTCTCTGGCTGTGATTGACGGTGCTCAATCGCGCGCTGCGCATTTTACAGGTCAGCGGGCGTGCGACAGCGGCAGGGACCCCGACCGCTGGGCGGTGGACGGGGATCGGTGCTGCGGCGCGCTTGCGCGTGAGGCCGCGGGACACGAGCAAGGATACGTGCCCAGCATCCCCCATCGCCATCGAGGTGTGTTGGTGAAGGAACGACGCGCTGGCGTCACTCGTCGCATCGCTTGCGCCTGCAGCGCCCGTAGGATGGAATGACCATGACCGTTTCATGCGCGGACTGTGCGCGCTGGTCCGTTCGCCGATGCGAGGGCGAGGAGCACGTACAGCGCGGCCTGGCCGGAGAGACGATACTGGTAGGCGCGGTCAGAGCACACGCGGGAACTAGCAGGAATAAGTATCCCGAACGCACTTGCCCCTCGCAGCTCGAATCGCGTGCCTCCGTTCTCTCGTTCAGACCCTCTGGCAGTCGTGGATACGGTGCCCGCATTCTAGGGCGTCTTGCTGTGATTTGAAGATGCGGAGACGCGCGGTGCCTTGTGGCCGAGATGGCTTTACACCAAATTTTGGATTCGTGTTTTGATTACGATTAGGAAAAGAACGATGTGTCCATTTGGAAACGAGAGTCCTCTTAAACGAGTATAGAAATGAGGTTCCGTCCGTGTACAGCAAGCAATTAAGAGCTAAGATAGTCCTACCCCACCGCCGTGCTTACACTACCTGCCGATCATCCCTGCGCACGGAAGCCACATGAGTCGCGTTCTCTCTCACAGCGCATACATCCACTCACTATGACCGTGACATTCGTGCTGTTGCCCCCGAACTGGTGCACGTTGTCCTGCACCCAGTTCAGCGCGAGCGCCTTGTCGAGCAGCCCGGTGGCGCTCGCACGGGTGTTCACCGACACCGCGATGATATTGTTCTGCACAAGCAGCGGGCCATCGTACTCTGTCGAATTCGCACTACGAAGTGAGAACGCGGTCAGCGCGGTTGTGGCGTGCGTTGCGATGCGGCCGACGACTCACCCTCCATCATGGACCCAGACCACGGTCGCCTTCGAGCTCGTCTGGTCCGCGGAATTTCCCGCATACACGTTCCTGGCGGTATGGTTGTAAATCTAACGCCGAGGAAGCATGCGGTAGACTCACAAGTACAAGCAGTCCTCCGATCCTGGCCTGGTGGCGGCTGACGTGGCGATTTGCTGCGCACAGGACGGGCGCAGAGCTGTCGCATTGAAGGTCTTTCGCGAGTGGAACGCGACGGGCGGTGCCTTGGAGCTGGTGGGCCGCTTTGCATAGCGCTGCAACAAAAGGCTCAAAACGTCGCCCACACTACACATTGGGTGCAAGAAAAGAGACGCACCACACCGAGGAATGAGCGTACTATTGGTTTGCACGTCGTCAGAAAGATGCTGGTGGGGAGCGAGACAATGCGAACGCACCTCCGTTGCTCTCAATCCCAACGAGCTGGCCGGAAGTCGTGTTCACGATGGTAGCGACGCTCGTGTTGTAGGGAGACGAGCTGGAATATGGGTAGGAGGGTGCCGATGCGCTGAAGGTCACGGTCGGGGTGTAGGTGACGGTGGAATTGCACAGATAAGACGCGGTCGCGGTCGCATTGAGAGTCGTAGTCGGTTGGACGCTCGCCGTGATGCTGAAGCTCGCGCTCGAGGAAGTGGTCGCGCTCGCGTTGAATGTCGACGATGATGAGGAGATCGCGCTCGCGTTGAATGTCGCGGACGATGAGGCGCTCGCGCTCGCGTTGAACGTCCCAGTCGGGTAGACTGACGACGTGAAACCGAAGCTCCCGCTCGGGGAAGCGGTCTCGGTGGCGGTGGATGCGTACGATGAGGCGACAGCGGTGGCGCTCACGGTGAGCGTAGCAGTGTCGCTAGAAGATAATGTGGGAGTGGCGGTTGCCGTCGTGTATAAGGTCCAGGTGGTGTTTGCCGTCACAGTAACGGGTGCGCTGCAGGTGTTTGCCGTCACAGTAACGGGTGCGCTGCAGGTCTCGACAGAAAATAGGGGAATATACGTCGTGAAGATCGCGGTTTCGTTGATCGTCCCGGGCAGGTTGACAGTAGCCGTGGACGCATTGAAGCGGGCAGCGCGAACAGAAAAGACGAGGCTGAGCGCTGCGGCAACTGTTTCTGGACGCATGTCAGATTAGAAGGATGATAGGTGTGGGTGGGTTGGTGTGCGTCGAGAGGGCACTGTCGAGGCATATAAGTACAGTGAAGATCGACGGCTGGCTCCCAGGCTTACCGTGCCCGTGCACAGGATATACTGCGCAGCAGCCGTGTATATGGCGTCGTTCCACAGAACACTATGAGACGAAGGTCAGCGGGGCCATCGTCATAGAGCGAAGACTTACAGCAGCCGACATGCAGTGCGGGGATATCTGCGATGAGCGCTAGGCCTGACCCCGAGAGTGCACAGTCATCCTTTATACGCAACTCCGTCTCGGAATGCCAAATGTGCCATCCGGGCGATCCAACATAAGCGAAACACCCTCACTACTGCAGGTTAGGTATACGTTCAAATATTTGTATTTGTATCCAAACGCACCTTAGCCGCACGAACCATAGGCGTGCGCACCTTACCGCTACGGCCCTGTCAACACGGGCAGGCGTTGCCGTCTGGATCTTCACAGCCCAATGCAAAAGCACCACGAACACGTTCCGTGAGCGCCTCTCTCAGCCACCGGGCTTGACCGACCGTTGTGCGAGAAATCACCCCCAGTCGGACTGTTGCGTGCTGTAGAAACAATCGGCTGGTCGTTCAAGAGAAGAAGTGCCGAGATATCTGTCGTGACACTGCGGAGCACAGGTGACATGCGCATGAAGGGTCAAGCTGCGTGGAATACAGGATGTACCTTCGAAGTGCGTTAGGAGAGATGCGCGCGCGATGACGTAGGTGATGGTGCGTTGCTCTAGACAGCGCGAGTTTTGCCTGGGCCAATTCGCAGTCCCAGCGGCGGCTAGTTCGGTCGCTACAGACGGGTCGTCGACGCCGCTTTTTTCTCTTGGCAGCAACTCGACAATGCGTCTGCCCCGGTAATCAACGCATATCGCTGCTTATTTAGCTCTGTCCTCGCGACCGCCGCCGCACCACCTGTCGGCCATCTAATGAGCGCGCGGTCTCTGTATAATATGAAACAGGACTTGGCTTACCAGCAACGCCACGCATCGGCAAATCGGATCTGCAATCACCGCGCGCGTTAGCAACCGTCTCCCAAAACGATGCCAGAAATGAACGACACGGTACATACTACTTATTAGATCGCCGAACACGCTGACGGTCCACAGTGGTATGCGACACTGGTCGACGCACGCGCCAGAGATTCGAGGAAGTCAAGAGCACCTGGGCATATAGTCTATCGGCGGCTCGAGTGAGCGTAGGGCTCGCAGCGAGCTGGCCACAGGGTGTCAAGGAGCCAGATACGCAACGATGAGGCGCTGTTTGCCACTGGGGTAGAGAGTCGGGAGCCTCCGGGCATGCCGGCCGGCGACGTGGCGTATATGCGAGACGCGGGCGGCCTCTGCGCATGGATCCTCTTCGCAGAGCTGCGATGATACTATATTAATGTCACATGCGATGGGTGTTATACGCACCTTGTAGCAGGCTTAAGGCAGGGCGAGCAATAGGCGTCAATTAGGCCATCCGTCAGTCGACTGAATGAACACGCACCGCTCGCGAATTGATCGCAGACACGCCAGCCTCTCGTATCGCCACCGGTACCGCATTGCTGCAGCTAGCTAGTACTTGTGCTTGTAAGTGGACGTGTTGCCCTTGAAAATCGCCTGGCAGAACGACGAGGTGACACTGAGAGAGCGATGACGCGTCGCCAGTCCTCAGGCCCGCGAAATCGGCATTCCGAGAGGCCCGTCTTCCTGCAAAGACGACAGTTGTCTTCTATTGGCCTCTTGAGACTGTGCGATTCGATCACGACCAGCTGGGGCGATAGATAGAACAGAGTCAGAGGACGTCGCAGTGGATGACTCCGCGTGAGCCGTGTAAGCGCCGCCTCGTGAGCTCAGCCACCGCACAGCGCTTACCCTCATCTCCTCTTCTCGCCGTCACCCATCCTGCTCTTCAACCCTCCAAGCGAGTCGCACGATCCAATACCCGCACTTTGCACTTTTCCGCCAGATCAGCTGGAGTGTAGTGGGATATGGAGCAAGGTGGTTGGTAACGAGACGGCCAGGTGCGCCACGATATCACGCTCATCGTGTCCACGTCACTGACCACGATGCTCTCATCACCGCGCCTCTATCCGTGTGGATGCTCTCAGTACGAAAGGTCTGGAGCCCCGATCCCGCCTTCGCACCCACTTGGAGCTGCCATCGCGAACGCTCGGGCTCTCTCTCTCACTCTGGCCCCGCAACTCCTTTCTCCTCTCACACGGCGATCATCATTGAAAACGACTAGGATCTCTTCCAGGAAAATGCGCGGGTATCCGGTAGACACCGCACCGACCGCACCAACTGCCCTTCGCACTGTCTGCGAAACACGCTCAAGGTCCGTCATCATCCTTCTCTATATTCTATCCATCCACTCTTCGCCCACTGAATTCATTGCTGTGCGGACGGAGCGGTCAATTAGCTGCGCATATATCCCAGTCATCTATGCATGCCGAGTCGAGGCTGAGACGTTGGGCACGCTCGATTCTCGAGTGCTTGTACGTAGGCAAAACGCGTCTAATGCACAAATTTGTTGTGTACTTCCGCGCGCTGGACTTCCGTATAACATCAACGCCGGTCCGCAAGAATGCTATTTTCACAACGCGTCAAAAACGGTTCTGAAATGACGCGTGCCTGCGCACTGCTGCAGAGCTAGGCCTCCCCTCGAAGGGCTCACATGCATTACCCGACGCCGCCGCGCGCTCTGCTACCTGGCGGTCATGCAAGCGTCTCGTCATGAATGGATGCGCACTCGGCACTTGTACTAGTCTGCTATATATGTACAGCAAATAGGTGTACAGCGACCCGTACGCGAGGTAAGACATATATGATTGATGCGAGAATCCCGCGGCTTGTGCTGTCGCGCCTGAACGCCAGCAACTGTCTGCGAGGACTTACACGCAGAGCTGTCAGCTCATTATCTGGCAGAGACATAAGAAAGACCGCCGCACGCAGGAGATGGACGCACGTCTATGACATCGCGGCGCTCATTGCATCCGGCGGCGTTTGGCTGCTGCTCGATCTGTTAGCCCACACTGTGTCTGAGTGTGAAATAATCACAAGCGGCACGCACGGAGAAAAATAGGATGTGGATGCTCTATGAATGGTGCGCATCATGCGCAGGATGTGCCCTAGTCGACACAGGCTGGGAATCAATGACGCGTCAGCAACGAGCCAGCAGTAGCATTCAAGAGCACGGCGCACCTCAGACGTGCATAAGAGTGTAAATGCGAATAATAATGTCATGAAACGGGTGTGGGATGTGACCATATACATGCTGGGACACGTAAAGGGCCAGGATGAGGAACTCCAAGCGCGGCGGGTGGAGGTGAGGGCCGTGCATGGCCATGGTGGTGCGGGGAGAAAAGCGGTCTGAGGGCTTGGAGAGAGCTGGGCGGGTTTATATAGGCCACAGTATTTGGCTGAAGGATGGATGCCAAATAGCGCGAGAAACGCTGGCGAGGCGCGTCAACGCGACGTTCCACGCGTTCACGTGGCCAGTTGGGCGGGTGCCCTCCGAGTCCGTGGACGTCATCGCGACGGCTCGCTCAGAATTCTATAGACGAGTATTTCTCTGAAATTCTCTGTCGACCTCGACTGGTTGTCGCTCGGTTCCTGCGCTGCTGAAGATATCGTTGCCGTTTTCAGTTGCTTCCTTGCCCATCCACTTCCTCGATCTGCTTAAGGACGGTCTCTTTCGCGCAGAACGCAAGCAAGGGCACAGTATCATCTGGTTCGCTATGTCCAGCTTCTCTCACAGGCGTGGGGCAACCGCAGAGACGTACATATAGGACCAGGGAGCCATGTGTGCGCTAGTACTTACTGTCTGTCTGGTTCTCGGCATCACCCATGCGCCACACCGACGTTGCGAATCACTTTGACGACGAGAGTAACGAAGTGTGGGCTTCAACAACAATGTCAAAATATGAGAGATAATATGGACATGGTAATATGGAACCGTCCTTGTGAGAATAGGGATGCTAGAGCGGGAGGTGGACAGCAGCGGGTGTGCGATCCCGAGCCGAGGGAGCTCGACCGTGACTCATGAGGCGTACATCAACGGTACGAACATGCAGAGCGGAGAGCACAGCAAGCGGATATGCCGGATCTCCACTGCTGCTGCGCATGATCTGTACTACATTGGTGTTCAATGAACGCGCGCATACAAGGGTGTTCGGCAACGTACGCAGATTGATCAACAGCCCTGGCTACTCGATGCCGCACGCGCCGCTCCTGAACCTACGACTGCATCCTCCTGGCAAAAACGATTTGGCAGTTGAAAATGTAGGGACTTGTTCAACGCCCAACTTCCACTGAGCGAGCACGGTGCAGCGCAGCTTGACGAGCGCAAGGCACAGCGGACGAGCGCTTTGAGTACGCGATGTAATACTCGCCGAGTCGTGCGCCGCCTCCAGCCGACAGCGTGCTACTCTAGCTCGTCGCATCTCTGCAGGACCTCCTGCATCCCGCCCTCCGGGTCGTGAGGGTGGCGAGCACTTGAATCTTGAGCTCGAAAGCTGCGCGGGTCTCTTTGAGTGCGCGAGACGTATCGCACACGGTGCAGTGAGAGAGAGAGGGGAGGGGAGGGTGGGCGTGTGGGCGAAGGACGTCGAGATCAACGAAGTCGTCGCCCCGCTTGACGGCCGGCGGCGGCCGGCAACAGCCGAAGCAGCTCTGCCTGCTGCCATCATCACCTCGCCGTCGTCGACACCGCCTTTCCATCCCATCTCCACTCTGCAACTCTGCGCACAGGCTGAACCAAGCTGCTGAATAGACTGGTCGCAGTGAAGAAAGAAAGACACGATTCTGGTAGGGCAGTAGGGCGTGTTGGGCACGAGTCATAGTCGGCGCGATGGACAATCAAAGTGCGTCCCTTGTCTCTCCTCCCAACATACCTGTGGGACTGACAACGTATCTGACAACGTTCTGTTTACATGCAGTGCTGGGCAACTGGGCGGTCCTGGCGATGGGCTTGGTCTCAGAGCGATCGGAGACGTGCCAGACGCTGCTCCCGGAACCCATCTCGTCCGAACCTCTCTTCGTGGCAAACTACGCTGCCTTTCCGCTGAAACAATCATGGCTATCGACATCTGCATGCACATACCGCTCGACTGGGCGGCTCGATATCCTGTTGAGGAAATTTTGCCAGCGCAGTCGTATGCGCGAGGACGTCGGCTGGCGCGCGTGCGTGTGGCGATGCAGGGCAGGGAGAACGGGCCTAAGGTGATCCCCCGCTCTCTACGGTGTCCAATCATACTGATCAGTGGCGCACACGTGGTTTACGGTGTGCGGTATGGGCGTGCTACTTCCGTTGCTGCGGCGTCTCAAGAACCGGGCGCGTAATACCGGGCACCGTGAATAGTTCAATCGCAGGGTATGCGAAGTATTACTCGCAGATCGCCGGGGTACCGTCTTGCTGCAATTACTGTCTAGCACAGGCCACGCACGAGGCGGTCTGTCCGTCCAATTCGCTTGCACTGTGGCCCGCCGTTGCGTGTCGTTTTTTTTTTTTCCCTCGGCGCTTCAATTCGTTTTTCTCCTTGCACCTGTTTGCCGCGTGTTCCGTTTGTGTGAACCATGCAGCCTTGTTCTATCGGCTCACCTCGAAATCCACGTGGTTTTCTTTTGTTCGTCATGGTGTGCCGCTGGTATGTGCCGCGACTCTGTTCTTGATCAATGTTTTGGAGAACGTTGTTACCACGGCGGCACCATGCCACTGATCTCGGTGGCGCTGCACTTACGTGCTCAGTGCCTCGCCACACTGACAATCAATTGGTTTCATCGGCCTTGCGTGTTGTCCTCGTGCCCATCCTTTGCCTTGTTGTCTATCGCATAAAAGGCTGAACAAGCTCGCTCCCACCGTGAGCCCTCATCACCTCGTTGACGTTAAGCAGAAGACGATGGACGGTGTCGACAAGTGAGTCCCATGACCCTGTCGCATTTCTGCAGCCAACGCCGCATCCACCAGCGCATCGTCGCCGCGTGTCATCTGGACAACAAACTACGACGAACATAAAGCCGTCTTGGAGGACGAATACATGCGCATGAGGCATCGCTTGTTGGCGCTATTGACAATGATACAGGGAGGAACGCCCGCCCTCGCCATCGTGAAAGAGCGTCTGCAGGAGGAGGAGCGCACGATTAAAACCTGGCACAATTTCTTCCAGCCTGTCTTCCGCCTTCAGCCAGAGATCTTCACACATATATTCGGATATCTCGCGCATACCCGGCCCCCGTCCGTCGGCATCTCCCAATCGAAGTTGCCTGTGCCCTTGAATAGGAGCTGGATTGCTGTGACGCATGTCTGTGGGCACTGGAGGGCCATCGCGCTTGCGTGCCCTGGTCTGTGGACGAGCGTTACGGATCAGTTTGGGGTCTCATGGTTGAAGACGATGATCGCGCGCTCGAAGATCATGTCGCTCTCTGTGTCCGTGTTACATTTTCGGAGCTGTACAAGAGACAAATCGCTTCGCAAGCCGTTGTTGGACAACATTTCCCGGGTGCGCAGGCTCTCGTTCTCTTCGCAGTGCGTTTGTCCGGCCGAGCGGGCATTCTACGCCGAATTCTTCAGGACGCCTGCTCTGTCTTTGCAGCATCTGACCGTACGCACTCCGGCTTGCATCCCGTGGACATTCGCTTTCATGCAGAACCTCACCACACTCACCATTGATTATAATAATGATTGGATCATGAGGCCCCCTATCGTAGGGGCAGCGACGAATTCACAGCACGAATCAGAGATGCCCTCTTCGGTGGAAGTCGTAACCGTTCTCCAGCAGCTGCATAACCTGAGGCAGCTTACCCTGCGTGGTGTCTTCTTCAACCACTCAGATCCCCACATTGGGAACACCGAAGCAAGACTGTTGACCCTCGAGCGGCTCTCCATGTATACCACTATCAATGCAGCGTCCATCCTTCTGCAACACCTCCGCATCACTTCAAACGCCACAGCCGTCCTTCTACTATACTACACGGAGGAGACAGCCGGGGACATAACTCAACTCTTCCGCGATATACGCTCGGTAATATCGCTCCCTGCGCAAGACAGCACAGCAGAACCACGTATCACCACGTTCCGCGTTCAGCCAGAAGAGCTCGAGGTGGGAGACAATGTAAAGATTACAGCCGGGTATGAGGACGTCACCCGCCTCACCATCCAGCTGATGGCACGCTCCACTATGGGAACCGCGTACACAAAATGGCACGCGAGCATCTGGCGGAGACTGGAGGTACCGTGGGCAGCTGTGTCCGCACTGGCGTCCGATCAACTGGAGAGTCTGGAAATGGGCGACTGGTTAGTGCGCAACGGCCCCGAGTGGAGAGCTGTGCTGCAGATCGCACCAAACTTACGCAGGCTTGGAACGTCCGGGTTCTCCGCACTGAAGCTCTGCGAGGTCTTCTCAGTGCCTGCGCCCCGGCCAGCTCGGAGAGACAAAGAATCGGGCTTGACAGTGCTGGTGAAGGACATACCGCTTCCCAAACTCGACTGGCTGGAGTTGCGGTCAGTAGACTTCACCGCTAAGCTGTGGACATGCGTGCCGTGGATAAATGACCAGCTGAATCCCGGGCCAAGCAGTGACAATTTGACCACACTGCCGGCTGCACTTCTACTGAGGATGGTAAATGCACGTCTGAGCGATGGGATTGGGCTGAAAACGTTAGATCTGAGGAAGAGCAGGGTATCCGGGTCTGTAGATTCGATGCTACGGATGAATGTTCCGCCGCAGTGAGGGGTAAAATATATGAGGCCTGTTTATAAAAAATGCTTGTGTTTATGATACTAAGTGTAGGTTCATGGTGTCGAATGTACGCGCATACAAGACAGCTCCGGAACGTACGCTGGTCCTCACAGCCCTGGTCACGCAATGTCGCTCCTAACCCTTCCTAATCGTTGGAGCTACGCGTGTCCGTTGATCAACTGCATTTTTCGGGCAAGCCGATCCGACAGGGTATGGTCCTGTAGAGAAGCGACGACAGAGTCAGAGTAGTAAGCTGTCGGCTGGAAAACATGCGGATGGCGCACCAATAAGTGAGTATCTGGGTGTGTATGTGTACCGAGAGCACTTGTCCGCTGCGCCTTGGGATTTTCGAGCTGCGCTGTGCCGTGCTCGCTCGTTGGAAGTTGGGGCGTTGAACAAGCTGCATCCGAGCCCTCCCGCCGGATCTTGAAGGTAGCGAGCGCTTGAATCTTCAGCTCGAAATCTGCGCGGGTCTCTTTGAGTGCGTGAGACGTATCGCAGACGGTGCAGTGTGAGAGAGATGGGATGGGTGGGTGGGCGTGTGGGCGAAGGACGTCGAGATCAAAGCCGTCGCACCGCGCATTTGTTCGACGGGCGGCGGCGGCCGGCAACTGCCGAAGCAGCTCTGCCTGCTGCCATCATCACCTCGCCGTCGTCGACACCGCCTTTCCATCCCATCCCCACTCTGCAGCTCTGCGAACAGGCTGAACGAGCATTTCTAATAGACTGGTCACCGTGAAGAAAACAAAGACACGTTCTGATAGGGTGGTTGGGGGTGTCGGGCACGAGTCGCAGTAGGTGGTCCATGGACACCAAAGTGCGTCCCTTTTCACTCCTCCCAGCATACCTGCGGCACCGCCAACCTATCATGCATCACTTTCTCCTACTGCGCGGCGCTGGACAACTGGACGGTCTCTGCGGTCGGCGTGGTCTCAGAGCGATCGCAGATGTGCCCGACGCTGCTCCCGGAACCCATCTCGTCTAATGCCATCCTCGTGGCAAGCTACGCCGCTCTTTTGCTGCTACGACCACGCCTTTGAATGTCTACGATGCGCATTCCGCACGACTGCGATCGCGCTGGTCGATAGTTCGTTGGGCAAGGTTGTGATTGCAGTCGTCTGTGCGAGGACGTCGGCTGGCGCGCGCGTGTGTGGCAATGCAGGACAGCGAGAACGGACCTAAGGTACATCCCCCGCTCTCTTCAACGCCTATCCATGCTGATGGGCGGTGCATGCATGGTACATGGTGCGCGATCTGGGCGTACTACCTCCTTTTCTTCGACGTTTCAAGAACCGGCCACGTAGCTCCGGGCACCGCAAGTAATTGCATCGCAACCCCTTAGTGGCGGAACGACTGTACGACTGTCTTCCGCGCGGGGTCGGCAACGGAGACTATCGCAACCCGTGCCGCCGTATTCGAAGTCCTGCTTCCATTTTCATGGCTCTGCGCACCGATTCCGCGGGATCACTCGCAGAGATGCCGCAGCTGGGCAAGGCTGCGCGAGTTTGGAAAGAGTTCCCTCAGTGGCCCATAGCTTTACCAAAATGTCCTTGGGCTTTAAATCCAGTTCACGCATTCAACATCATCTATTTGATTGACAGACCCCGTATGAATCATACTTAGTTCGGCGAAACGTACAACTGCCGCACCTCGCACCGCGCCAGGAAGTCGCGGACATACCCGGGCACCAAGCTCTGGTTCAGATACAACTTGTTCAACCTCACCCCAGCTTCGCTGCGTCTACGGACCATATCCTTAAGCAGATACGCCGGCGGATCAGTCGAGTTGCTCATGCTGGGATACAGCGCGTCGTTGCTGTACGTGTTGAGATGCTTCTTCCCGAAGTCGACTGACAGCAAATCCAGAGTGGCGAGCTTGGCCAGCGGAATATTCTTCCCTGGACTGTCCCCGCTGCGCACACTCCCACGCGCAGGCGTCAAGTCGGATAGGGCGACGCAGAGCGCGAGGGCAGAGAAGCTCGACGCCTGCAGCTTGCGCACATTCGGTGCCTTCTCCAGCACATCCGCCCACCCGGGTCCGCCGCGCACGAGCCAGTCGCACATGGCCAGCTCTTCCAGATGCTCCGAAGCGAATATGGACACTGCGGACCACGGCGCTTGCAGCATCCGCCAGATGCTCTGGTCCCATGGTGTCACGCCCGTGTATACGCCCGAGCCTGAGGGAAGCGCCGCCAAACGGATGGTGAGTTGACTGAGGGACGTCTTGCGCGCGCCAGCACGTATCTCAATGATGTCCTTAGCCAACATGCTCTTGAGCGGACCGATGTCAAGCTTGCTTATCGGCGGTGCTGTTGTTGTGCCGTCCTGCGCAGGGAGAGAGGGCACTGAGTGTATGTGGCGGAGGAGACTGGCGATGTCCTCGGCGTTCTCCCTTTTGTAGTCAAGGTGAAATACGGCTGTGGCGGTGGAAGGAATGCGGATGTGTTTGAGAAGGACAGATGCTGCTTCGATCGTGGTATGCAAGCAGAGGTGCTCGAGGGCAGACAGTCTTGCGGTGGTATTCCGGATGTCACCGTGGAGATCCGACTGGTGGAAGAAGACGCCGCGTAGGGTGAGCTGCGTCAGGTTCTGCAGCCGCTGCAAGGTGGCAAGAACCTCCACTGTAGATGGCTTCGGCGATGCGACCGGTGAAGCCGTGGCCTCTGCAGTCCAATCGCCGTCGAGATGGATCGTAAGTGTTGCGAGGTTCTGCATGAATGCGAATGTCCAGGGGATACCAGCTGCCCGTGGAACCCGCACGATCAAGTGCTGCAAAAATGGAGCGTCTTTTCTGAATAAATCAGAGTAGAATTGCAGTTCTTCCGGACCGTCGCACAGCGAAGACAAGGAGAGCCGGCGCATGCGTGGAAGGTTGTCCAATAACAGCTGGCGAGGTAAGTCTTTTGCTGTATCCTTCGTCTTCGCAGGGATTACGGAGAAAGAAAGCCTTGGTATGTTTTGCGAGCGCGCGATCATCGTCTCGAGCCACCAGACTCCGAACCGATCCGTGACGTTCGCCCAGAGACCAGGGCACGCGAGCGCAAATTCCCTCCAGCTCCGGCACACGTGCGTCACAGCAATCCAGCTCCTGTCCAATGGTCCAGAGAATGTGGGGTAGGCGACTTCTGCTCGATATGCGAATATGCTTGTGAGAATCTCTGAAGGAAGGCGCGAGACAGGTAGACGGGAATTGCATAGCGCGGCGATCTGAGCATCGATTTTGCGCTCCTCATTCCGCAGATGTTCGCGTATGACCTGGCCAGCGAGTTCCAGCGCTTGCTCTTCTTGAAGTTGAAGCGCCAGTAACCCATCCTTGAGACGACGCAGGCGCTCATATTCGTCCTCGAAGGTAGCAGGTTTCGATGCGGAGTTGTCGCGCTCTGCCTGTATGTTCTGCCCGATCTCTGCTAGTCGCCGCTCTGTGGTACGCTCCCAGAATTGACTAGAGAAGAATGCGTTAGCTTTAGATCACGCAGATATCAGATAGAACGCACATGTCAACAGTTGCCTGCATAGTCTTCTGTCGGCTCTCGGTGCTGGTAGCTGGGGAATACGCGATGAGAGTGTGCTCGCCGACGCTGATAATTCAAGTGGAGCAGGTGACGTCATGTTCTACTTTCAGAGCGTCGCAGGGCACTCAAGGCAGAATAATAATATGTTGATGCACGCCGGTAAGTAACTTCGCCAGATAAGCTCTTCCGCGCATATGCATGTATGCAGTACCGCATACTTAGTGGAAATGGGATGGGAAGGCCGACGTCGACGTCGATGGTGCCGAGATACTGCGGCGGCAGTTGCCGGTCGCCTCGACCGCGTCAGCGCTCATGATCTCGCAAAATCTCACTTCCTTCAAGCCTCACCTGGACCAAGAATCGCACGGCACCGCACGATGGAAACGCTCTGAGGTTGATTCAGGAGATCCCGCCAGTCGTGACCACAAGAGCGCGGCATCAAGTGCGTCTTTTTCCGTTCTCGAGAACTAGCTGACGCGTCCCGGTCGCCCTCTGTCTTCAGGTCGCTATGATGTTTGTCCCATGACCATCTTGCAGACGCTCATGCCACAGCGCACTGTGAGCGTTCACATCTCTCCAAGGAATCAGAAGCATCCCGCCGTACACACTATATCATTGCCTGAGCGCCCCGCCGACATGGACCCGGGATGTGAAGCCATGTGCGCGAGGCTCGCGGGCCTGGCCGCCTCAGTGCATCGCGCAATTTCATCCCATATCCTCGAACTACAGTAGCCCGGGCAGCATGTGTCTCCAGAACAAGGCGCAACATCGGGCCCACGGACCTCGGCAACGTTGAGCAAACAGCTGAGCAGAACAACGCCTATCTTCCGTAGCAAACTTGTGGCAGATGTCGTTTGCAGTGGCATCCTGATCACGGTCAACTTATTATTCTCGCTCGATGTATGGCCACCCTGCTCCTCAAGTCATACAGTCGACTGACCTAGACGAACAGAGGCCCATATACCACGCTGAGCGGATCCAACACGCTCTCTCACCTTACCGGAACGCCTGAAGCACTTCAATGTGTTTCCGCGTGTGCGCCATCCATTCTGCTTTTCCTCTCGGAAAGGCTTACTGACGCACTATCTTGATTACGCTACATAGGCCTCGTACGCAGAATGATGATTCTACACGCATGCCATGGGCCCTCTGAGTCTGTGTGCATGAATCATCGCACGCCCTGTGCCCAGTAAGTCCGCGATATCGCTGCCCGCGCTTCGTACCTCCTCGATTCGTCTGCTCACAAGCTATCTATCTTTCCCACCTGCAGGACATAGGCGTGTAGTCGAGCGGGGCGCAGTGTTTGGACCGGTGGCGGGGCCGCGTCATCAGCACGCGGGCGATTCGACGTCGCCGGCTTGCGCCTCGCGCAGGAATATCATGAGCGACCACGCCCACCACATCGCCACACACGTAGCACTCTCGTTCAGCGGAGGACTCCGGCTGCGTATCACCGTGATGGGAGGACCGAGGACAAGGAGACTAGGTACGTTGTATGCGCCTTGTCTAGTCGCATTACTCACGAATCTTCTGTCGCGGTCCAGTGGTGCTCGAGAGCTGCCACTTGTCCCGCACCAGGGTTTTGTCTGCAATTGGACTGCCTAAGAAACGGACAGTGGTGTCACTCGAGTCGAGCTGTATGCGCGTCAGGTTTCCATGAGGAGGATGGGCACCGGGTGCGTGATGTACATACACTTTCGCTCCTTTGCTCACATAGTAAATTCTTCCCAGACGCACGTATCACGCTCTACGTCTTAGCCCACACGGTTCCTGCATCACGACGTCCCGTCAAGAAACGCAGTACGCGCGCCGTCTGACCTCCCGATCGTTGCGCGTCCAGAACCGCACCCTCGTCCCGCTTACGCCCACAACCACATCCATCTATCCTTCTGCTTCTCTCTAGCTTCGCCACCATTCAACGCTATCAAGACCGCGCGGCACGGCACCTTAGCACCTGTACAGCGAGTCCTAATGGACACCCAACCGTCATCCTCGTCCAAGCCTCGCCTTCAGATGTATACAAGACGGACAGGACGGGGCGCACCGTCGTTCGAGGCACGCAACTCACGCTTCCAGATCTAAGTACGTCCCGGGTTGCGCGCATGTATGCTGACAGAGCCTGTCTGGGTCCGCAGGGTCGTCTACATCATGTCTACTCCATTTCTCGGACGGTGTGAGCGGCGATCGCGCAAGGGCAGCGCCCTCGGGGAGACGTGGGGTACCAGGTCAGCACGCTGGTTCCTCCATATCATACCTGGCAACACGACCCGACGACGGAAGAACGTGCACAGCGCTCCAGAGTAGTACTATTCCTGCGAAGGGCGGCACGGGCGCGCTGCTCTCTCTGCGGTCCCAACCTCAAGATCGACCGTCCAGCCGTCTCCGTTTTCGTCGACGGCCGACGCCAACTGCGCATGCCCATGGTACGCACCGCCGTCTTCGAAGTCCATTGCTGTTTGCAAGGCTCAGCGCACAATTCCGCGACGTCGATCGCAGGAACGACGTGCCAGAGAGGCCGCAGACTGCGTGCGTTTGACGAATGGGTCTTCGCTCTGTGAGCGCATATGGACAGCTAGTGCTACAAGGATTCTCACTGCGCCATCGCAGTATATGTATTGCATAAGTCCCATCCATGCATGATGAACTGCTTTTGTAAAATTCCAAATATATGCGCGCCCGTCGAGCGGAAATCCTTGCATGGTTTCAAGCAAGCACTTGTCGAGCAATCGCAGTCGAGCACCTGTGGCGCGCCCCCGCTCGACTGCGATCGCTTCTTGCACGTTCGTTGCCAGCGTCGTGTTCAAGGATACAAAACGACGTTCTGGTTCCAATACATGCGAGCCTAGTCGACATTCCGAATAGTCTACTACAGAGTGCATACAAAGCCCTACATGATCGATGCGAGAATGCCTGACGAGCGCCACCAAAACGCCCACAAGTTCAGCCCGCCGCAGTGCGCCCCATGCTCGCATCCCGGACAGAAAAAGACTGGCGGATACATCAGCTTGCGCACGACAACAACCGCGCGCAGGAGGCGGACGTACCGACACGCGGAGCACCGGGTGCAGGGTGCCTCTCGAGCGAGGAAGAGCGAGCGGCACACACCCAGGGCGAGCGGGACGTTTCCCGCGTGAGCCTTTGGGCCCTGCGTCCGCGGCAGCGCGTTAGCGACAAGCGGCATGACGATACTAGGAAAGAAACTGCGTACCGTTGGCGAGCAGCTCCGCGGTGTGGCGTCACAGAAAACTTCCCCCGCATTGTTAAGCTGTATAGGCGCAGTCGAGAAAAGGGCCAGGATGAGGAGCGCCGAGCGCGGGGCTGGGGGAGGTGCGTGCACATGGTGGTGCGGGGAGGAAAGCAATCTGGGGGCCGGAGAGAGCGGCGCAGGCTTATATGGGGCGCGCAGTTTGGCTTGAAGGCAGTTGCCAAATAGCGGGCGACCCCGGGGAGGAGTCGCTGCGTCGACGCGACGGTGCACGTGACTATCGTCGGCGACTTCGCGCGCACGGACGCCGGGCTGCTTCCTCCGTGCGATCATCATCATCAGCTCGCGCGGGCTCCTTGCTCTTCCTGCTCTCCTTCTGCTCATACTCTCGTCTTGACTCCTTGAGTCCCGCTCACATGTTCACATGCAAACACTCATACCACGCTGCGTATACTCGACAACGCCGGACTCGGATCTGTGCCCTGTCCGAATCAGTACGTTTGCCAGGGCCCTGCCCATGATACTTTCTCAACTGACCTAGCGACGAGCTCTTCGCCGCATATGCTAGTCATGGGCTCGGAATTCTGCTCCGGGTGGATGGCGTGGGCTGGGGACGTGGGCATCGACGCGTCATCGTCGTCGGTTCGACTTCCCCCGCTCGCTGCTCGCTGCTCGCGCCTCCTTCCTCCTCTCGCAACTCTATCATCCTCGTCGACCACTTGACGTTTACGACTGCACATCCTCGGCCCTTTTCTGGAGTCGTTTTTAGCTGGTGGGAGGAGACGACACCTCGGACTAGGTACGCTGTGTGTATGCGCCGCTGTCTTTGCACGTCACTCACGCACGCGTCTTCCGTCGGCATCTTACTGCGCAGATCGCACTCCCCGAGCGTGAGGACTATGGCGCGACCGGCACCCGGTACTCTCCCTAGGCGACTTGTGGGAACTGTGCGCGGGCAGATGGGGCGCATTGAACGACAGCGCACAGGCATGCGGAGTAGACGTGAGAGGGCGGCAAGATTGAGGTGCGTAGTGTTTAAGAATTGTCTATCCGTTGTTCACATAGCGTCCGTCTCACACGCACATGCATATATTCCAGTGCTCCGCTCTACACGCGGTCTCTTGCGCCGACGCCCGACAGCCCGCCCGCGCACTCTGTCCCGCCCTCTAGATCTTTTCCGTGTCGATAGCCGCCGCAGTGCGCACCACTCCGTCGATCACATACCGATACGCATATAACCACTACCCCATCGAGTCGAGTCTAAAATCGACACCAACCGTCGCTTTCTTCAAAATGCGCGGCACCCCGGAATCAGGGATGATGTGCCAGAGATGGCAGTGAGCAGCGGGGCCCCACAGCGCGCGTTTGACGAGAGCTATCCTTTCTTCCTTCTGTGCACGCGGTAATTTCGTAGTGCCAGGATGTGTGTGTGCAGCATCGTAGTACAGTATGTATTGCATGAATTTCTTTTGGTAAAGCGCAGCTCAGCTTTCCTGAATATATGCACGCGCGTCGAGCAGAATGCCATCTAAGTATCATACATATCCCCGTAATGTGGCTTCAGGCAGGCTCTTCTCGCCGCTGCTCGTCGGACACCCCACGCGGGTAGCCTACTTGAAAGTGTATCGCCTTCCCTGGATGCAAACTGCTTTCTGGTTCCACTACGTGCGAGCCTTGCCGCGCTCGAACAATGTACTACAGACTGTATACTATATGATTGATGCGAGAATGGCTCGAGTTCCCTCCTAAGAGCCCCCAGAAGATTGGCCCCCGACGCACGTACGGCGCATACAGACCAAACACTGGCGGACTGGCAGATACGTGGGCATGAGCACGACAGCAACCACGCGCAGGAGGCGGACATACCGACAGGCTCACCAGGCTCTTTGAGCCAAGTGACATGCCGCCCGGATGCGATCTGAGCAACCACTGGCAGTCCGTCAGCGTCAGCCTCTATCTCCACCGCACCTGCGCGGAAAAAGGGCAAACGGCACGCACTCGAAGGCTCCATGTCAGCCATCAGGCCCTGCGATCACAACGGCGTGTCAGCAACGAGCGGCATGAGCATTATAGAAGGGAAGAAGCTGCGCACCACGCATACAACGGAGCATTGATACGCGCTGGAGCGTGAGGTCGAATGGCAGGAGGCAGACGGGATAGCAGATGCGCGGTAGAAAAAAGGGCCAGGATGAGGAGCAGGCTGGCAGTGACTAGTGACTGGTAGGAGCACATGGTGGTGCGGGGAGAAAAGCGATCTTGGCAGCAGAGAGAGCGGCGCGGGTTTATATGGGGTGCGGTGTTTGGCTTGAGGACGGGTGCCAAAGAGCGCTGGGAGACGCGACGGTGCACGTGGCTATCGGCGAATCCGAACAGCGCGGGCGCCGGGCTGCTTGCTCCGTGCGATCATCAGCTCGCTCGCGCTCCTCAATTGCTCTGGACTCTCTGGCTACGTCCTTCTCCTCGCGTCTCAAGGTCGCAACACTTTGCACTTCTGCAGCGTGCACGCAGAAGACGCGGTGGGACTGCACATGTTCTGTGGATCTTGAGCTGGCTCGATAGCGAGTTCGGACGGTGCGCCAGCATCTTGTTTTCCCTCTTAGAGTCGCTTGCGTACTTACAAACTGTCCGTAGCACGCTAGATTGACCTACACCACACGATGCCGAAGTATACGCAACCTAGGGCATAGAGTAGCCAATCCTGAGTCAGTCATTCTGCATCCAATGTACGTCTTAGATGCATCGACTGACGAGCTTGTATGCACGGGCAGAACTTGGCCATGGTCGAGCAGGGGAACGATGTTTATGTTTTGGCGTGGGCAGCGTCGACGCGTCATCGGTTTGACTTCACCGGCTCGCACTTGGACCTCCTCGCAGGAACGGCCTCCACACGCATGCAGCCGCTCTTTTGGCGACCTCAAGCACTGAGGACCCCGACGTTGCTGGGGAGAACGATGACAGTACAACGGTGAGTACATCACTTATACGTGCATTTCCACGGTCTTTCCACTTCATTCAAGCACGCGCTGGCACCTTCTGACGCCGCTTGCAGTACACACGCTCCAGAGCGCACCCTGCGCGTACTCGAGAAGCACACCCAAAGTAACGGGCTTTCATCTACGGCTCAACACTGTGCGAGAAGACGCGCAGTTCCGTGCAACATGACGCGGATGACGGGTCGTGTGTGCGAGCTGGGTGTGCGAAGAGAGCTGGGCGCGCTCGGATAGGCTGCATAAAGCTGCGTGATCGAGGTGCGTGACGTGTATATATGCGCTGTCCTTCCATCGCTCACAACGCCTGCTCCCCAGGCACGGCACGCCCACGTCGCGCATATCCTCTTCCCGGAACACATCGGGCAAGTCAATCCTGCTTCAATCGCAACACGCCTTCCCCGACAGCTTCCGGCCCTGCAAAAGCCCGTCCTCCGTCCGCGTCATTCATCGTCTGTCCGACTCACCCTGGCACCGCATAATCGAGTCGTCAATGATCCTATGCCACGCCATGCCACGCCATCCATCCATCTATCCAGCCTGTCCACCTCTCAGCCATGCATCTCAAATTCGCAGCACAAATGCAAGCGTCGGCGTTCGACGGCCCGTCGCTCCTGCGGAATGGTGACATCGTCCTCGTCGTCGGCCTGCCAACTCTCGCTCCACAGTCCTCAAACGAAACGCCCATCTTGAGAGACGCCGACGGTGGCTGATCAGCAACGACTCCGAGTCAGGCTGCGATGCAGCGTATGCGCTATATCTCTCCCGCGTGTATTATGGCCTATCCGTATTCGCAGGAGAGGCCGTGGTCGTGGATCATCCGCCCGCGTGTTGATAGCCCGGGAATGAGCGCGGAGGCGCGACAATTGCCGGCTCCGGTGCGTCGCATAGCATTTACTCGGCCTTCCCATGCTCACATTGCACAAGAGAAGAGCCCAGTGATCAATGCCGCGTCCCCGCGCGTCTCGTCGTCCCAATATCCGACACTGTGGCAACCGGAGCGAGCACACCATCGGGCGAACACGATCGCTGACCTGGTGGCTCGAGATACGCGCGCGGGCAGGTCACAGTCACGTCGAAGCATTGTCAAGGCAGTATTCAAGGTGCGCCGTACAGAGTCATCCCCCTTCCTATCAGCTTCCCATGCGCACGCTCCTCGCACAGCGTGGATACAGAACGTCGGGCGAGTATATGCGCAATCGAACGCCGTCTCGGCGCTCGTTCAAGTCCGTGTTCCAGCCTGAGCATGGGCATCAAAGCGAACAGCAAGCACGCATGGAGACGCACCGGGCTCTCGACGCGCGCGCGTCTACTCTCCCGACACCAGCGCGATGCCTGCCGCCGCACCACGTCGGGCCGGCCTTTGCGTCGGACGCGGAGCATTGATGTCATATGGCCTGGTCGAGACGGCGTCGACATCGCCCGCGCAGCCCTCGCGAGCCGGTGCATCCCTGTACAGTGTACTCGAGCGCCCGCGCTGCATTGAATATAACATGGTTTGCATGCTGGATGCGAAGAGAGGTTCTCGCGCCCGTTGTCCTCGATGGCAGAGCTTCGCGCAGTGCTCCGGTACGTAGATATCGTATTTGCGAGCGGTGTGGTGCAGGCGTGCAGCACGCGCTCGCATAGCTTGAAGCTACATACAGGTGGCGTGCGCAGCGCATACAAGCTAGGATCACTCAATCATCGTGTAGGCGTGCGGAGCGCGGATTGTCTTCAAATGACACCGCTCTCCCTGCCAGGTTCATGACGAAGTTCGTATACATTCAGTACTGTCTGATTCTGTGCGCGCATTCCAAGAGATACATGTCCAACGAACAAGACACACGCGTACTCATGATTGATTCGAGAATCCTGTACAAACCACCGACAAAGTCCAAGCGGCCCCTCCGCAGACGCGCCCTGATTATAGAGTCTTTACGGCAAGCCCGCTGAATACACCACATAAGCACAACACCAGCGCACAGACGGCAGACGCACCAGGGCAGCGACGCCTGGTGGTGTCCTCCAGAGTCGGTCAGGAACTGCGCGCATACATTCAGCCTTGTCACCGCGTCCGCTGGAAAGTTGTCAAGCTGCACGCACCGCATGGACAAGCCACGCCTCCCATGGCTTTCGCGCGGGCCTGCATCTAGATGCGATCGGCGTGTAAGTTGAAATTTGGGAGCACGACGCGGCCTGCGACATACCATAACATGACGCCGACTCGCGAGGGCTGCGCTTGGTCGGAATAGGATCGCTGACCCTCTGCGACTTGGTGTTGTTGACTTGGGCTACCGGCGCCGTCGTATCATGGAGCGCGGTCCGAAGTCAAGGGGGAAGCATATGCGCGGGGGAGTAAAGGACCAGGATGAGGAGCACAGCGCGCAGGCTGATACTGAGTGACTTGCACGGGAACATGGTGGTGCGGGGAGAAAAGCGATTGAGGGAGACGGGCGCGCTGGCCTGGCTTATATACGGCGCGGTGTTTGGCTTGAGGACAGGCCAAAGACGCGTCGGTCCACGTGACTGTCACATTCGGCGCGCGTGCCGGTGCCGGGCTTCGTCCGTGCCATCATCAGCTCCTTCAACCTTGCGGCTCCTGTGTCGATTCGTTCTGTGGTAGCTGTCGTACACTCTCTGGTGATGTAGCTATGCGTAGGACAATCACGCTGGCATGGACGACACGCGATGGATGGTGATGCGCGGTACCTGGACGGTGCGCGACGCGCACCGCATTCGTACAGCGTGTCTCCACGGCAAGGCTCCTTGCAGTGGGTAGACTGGGGCTGCCACACCGTGCTGGTTTGCGATCCGCGTCTCCAGTGTCAGTCTGACTTCGTCTGCAGCGCCCTCCGCCGATTGACCCTAATGCATAGACTTCACGATTGGGAAAAGCGCGACATGTCTCGAAGAGAAGGCGCATTCTACTTTCAAAAGAGGCTAGGGCCTTCAGGCGAGAACTGGCGGGTTGGACGGCAAGCCATGGGTCTCAGGTGCGCTGCATACCTGCCAGTGCGAACAACGATCTCGGCTCAGACCTTTGCAGGGTGTTGCTTACTGCGCATACATGTCGTTCTCGCCGTTATTTCCAGAATACCCAGCGCGTCCGAGGCTCGCATCAGACGTATCTCGTCGCAACAAATCTAGCATGCCAAAGAAAATAGAGCACAAAGCGCGCTCCTGTTACATGATTGATGCGAGAATACGGAACTATGGCTACTATTTTGTACAAAAATCCCCGGATTACATGTTCTGGATAGTAGCACATGTTCTATTCGCGCCGCCACATGTTATATACTCGCCACACACGTTCCATATCTCCCCACACCTTCGAGAAGAACACAGGTTATCCAAACAACGACAAGTAATGGCGGGTGAGAAGGACGGGCGCGCGCTGGGAGCTGGAAGTGCCGCCAGGACCGGGTGAGCTGGGGAAGACAACGGCGAGTGCAGACGCGCGGGCTGTGGACGGACAGCGACGCCAGGATCGGGCGCCCGCCTGCCAGAAGCGGTCGGGAGGGCAGGAGACTGCGGGGAGGGCGACGGCCGCGCTTTGGAGCCGTGAGCACTGCCAGGACCAGCGCGCACCCGACAGGACCGGGCGGGATGGTAGGAGACGGCGTCGAGGGCAATGGGCGGGCTGAGGCGCGAGGTGCGCTGCGAGGACCGGGCGGAATGCCGCCAGGACTGGTCGGGGTACTGACGAAGTACAACCGGCCGCCCCAACCTGTGTGCGCGCGGGAACAACCTGTGTGTCCGTAAAAAAAAAACATTCACAGTCGGGTAGAAGGTGAGGAGTTTCTGCAACATGTTTTTCAACATGTGCACACTGATAGCCTGTGTAACGGAACCTGTGTGCATTTTCAACATGTAAAGTCTCAACATGTGTGAACTTTGAATTTTTGTACAGTATAGTTGCCATACGGAACATACGATGATGAAACAACAGAGCCCTGTAGCAGATCTACGACGTCATCACGGGCCCCGCGCCCCCGCAGAATCTGTCGGCGTCCATGTGAGTCTGAGTGTCATCGTCGGCGTTCGACTGCACGTCGCTCGCGCAGACGCAATGTCACGGTCGTGGTGAGTGCATCTATTATATGGGAGATGGATCGCGACTTATAGGGCTCTATGTGCAGGGAGGCGCGTCTCAATGACGGTCTTAGCTCTTCACTAGTTGCTTGCTGCCCATGGACAGAACCGTATATCTGCACTCGTGACATGCTAGATGACACTCGTTCCCAAATAGACACAATATCCTTTTGCGCATCATAGTCAATACGTGGATGCGATATCTGGCACCAAATGACGCGCGCACAGGAAGAGAGCTCGGGGTCGGGCAGGCTCCAGACTCGATCCGACAGTCTGTTGTTCGCTCTATGCAAGCAACCCATGCCCCTCTCGCTTATCCTCCCATACTCATGTACTCCACTTCTCCAAGACTGCATCCATTCGGGCGGGCAAAATGGTAGAGGGTCTTGAGAGGTGTGACCGCGAAAATAGCGGCGGCTCGGGGCGTAAGACTCCGATCCTGACGACACGGGCGCTGCCGGAGTGTAAAACGTATGGTCTACACGATGAATGTGACGTATCGAAGTGCCGCACGGGAGGCGGCGTGCTGCGCTGGTGAGCGCAAAGAGCGTGGAGAGTAGGAGGGAGATGTGTTGTGGTCAAATGTCTGTTCGTGTGCATGGTAATTTACTTGTCGAAAAACAGGATTGACAACGCACCATAATGATATTTCAGGCTAGCAGGGGAGAGGCGAGTAGACATGATGACTGGCGACGAGGCAGGAAGAGAGGAGATGCGGCTACCTATGATAGGACAAAAAGAGATGCTGATTGCGACTCAGAGCCTGCGTGCATACTGACAGCTCGAGGAACGCTCTGCATTCCTTTATATCCAGTCCACATTCCTACTGCGCTAGAAGGAGCGTTAGCATATCTGTCTCAAGTGCTAGGATCAATCGGACGTACCCGGAACATGCGATGATCTCTGTACAGAGAGAAATCCACACACCTCTCCTTGCACATGCGTGTCAAATCCCCCCGGTGCGCTGGGGACAGCTTCCGTGTCGCCGTGACCATACGCAGCCATGCTCCGCTGGGGAGACTCAGTTCTGACTGTGAACAAGTCAGATGGCGCAAGAGACGTACGTTTCGTCGCGAGACTGGTGTCAGTGACTAGATGCTGAACGCGAATTCTGGAGGTGGATGCACAGCTGGACGGCGGGTTTGGCGGTTGGACAGAACTCGATGTCAAGGGATGTCGCAGCAGAGGAGACAGACGCGATCGTGAACCCTAACCTAAGAAAACTTCGTCCGCGTCACAGCTCCGAGTCCGAGTCAAGGTCCAGCAGCTCAGCCTCTCTTTGATCCGGCCTACTTCGTACAGCTGGCGGCTCACCTTGATCTGTACTTGAACCGTGCTCTAGCATCTAGAAAAATCCTACGGGGTACTATCACCGCGAATTCCCGGCGCCTTCATCCGGAGCGGTTTAATTGGTCGCGATACAAGTGCGGTGTACGTGCAATTCGTTCACAGATTCTGATTATCTCTAAGCCACGAAGATCTAGATTGGATCGCACTCTTCTCTTGGAAATCTCGGTTCGGAAGCCCTGAGAATGAATGGTCGTTAGGAGACATGGCTCAGCCCAGATTCCCGACCCGATGCTAGCTCCTGGCTCAATCGATCCTTCCCAGTAGGATCTTGAACCACATGCAGCATGCTGTCGCGACGGAGTATAGTCGCAAGGCGCGTTCTCTGCCCATTCCTTGTATCAAACGCGCTTTTGACGCGCGTCGTCTCCAGTCCGACTACACCCGCATGTAGGGAGGCTCGCTCTGAACGCACACGCCAAGACTGGCGGATGGATGTTTCGGACTCTTAGCCAGGGGCCCTGTAACACTCCGTTGATTTCTCCGATGCCGGTTGGTCGCATGCACGCGTTCCGTTGCAACGTGGAGCTGCGATCGGTGTGAAATGTGATTATATGAAGGGTCACGGTGACAGCAATGCGCTCGCCGGCGAGAACAATAGTTGTGACGATGTGTGGGTGCACCCAATATGGCATGTGTCTCTTGCATTTCTCCCGCTTTGTCATTGTCCTTCATCTCTTACTCAAAGCGTCATCGTAGGTCCCTGCAGGTGCCTGTGTGGCATCTGTGATACTTACTTCATTTGGCACAGGCCCGTCCGCGACCGCGAGGTCCTTTGGCCGTGCAGCCAGCCGTTCCGTGCGAACAATGCTCCGGAATTCGGGCAATAACCGGTGGGTGTGCACTGGGATACTTAAAGTGTGCTCGACACTCCATCCCACATCTCTCTCATCCTACTCTTTGCCGCTGTGCAACTCTCCGCTTTCTCCCTCCATACCTCCCACACCGTCGTTGGACGTATGCCACGAGCACAGAAGGCGAGAGGCTCTGCCTCTCGCGCCGCTCCGCCCTCCCGCGCCGCTCAACCCACTGCGCCGGCAAAGACCTCCACTCGCCGCACAGCGAAGGTGAAGCCCATCGTCGCCCCCGAAGTCGAGGAAAGCCCCCATCTAGACCTGGCGCTGGCCGCTAGCGACACGACTTCCGACGACGCCGAACCTTCCAACAAGAAGCCCCGCAAGCGCAAGACGATGCTCCCACTCAAAGTCGTGTTCGCGATGAAGGGCAAGTTACCGCCTCGAGAGCGGGCTCCAGGGCACCCGTATTGGACGTACAAAATGGTGCGTACTCCCAGAGGCCAAACTGCTGATCGGACGGTGATATATTCACTCCAGGTCTATGTTTCCCCCGACTTGCTCGACCACCTCCTGGAGCACTTCGCGTGCTGCAACAAACCCGCTGACGATGACGCGATGAGACGCCACCCTTACACCATAAAACACCGCAAAGCCGTCGAGGAGAAGGCAGAACAGGACAAGAAGGCAGCGCTAGTGCAGGCCGCGTTGGGGCAGACAAGCATCGAGGACGCACTGCTCAAGGACAGGGTAGGGTTGACCAAAGTCCTGAAGTCCGCCGTGTGCCCGGCGATCGGCACCGAGGGGTGCCACGCGAGGTTCGTGATCTCTCTTATACTGCTTTTTCTGCATGCTCATGCGACTCGTACAGCGGCGGCGCGCGTGTCGACTCGGTCAAGAGGCATGTCGTGAAGTGCAAGGGCTACAAGAACAACAAGTGCTTCAACGAGTGGAAGAACGTCTTGTGGTACACCGTGATGACGTTCGGGGAGATCGAGGATCTCCTTGCCGACAAGGACAAAGCGAGGCGGGCCGCTCGCTCCGCGGCGATTGCCAAGGCCGCGATGGACAACATCCGCGCTGCCGCGAATGGCGAGTTCACTGACGCGCCCGACGTCGGTGTCCCCCCCGCTGTGCTGTCCACCTCCAGCACGCCCGCTCTCGACGAGGACGACACGACGCTCTATTCGGAGTCACCATCCCCTCTCACGACGTCGTCCGCCTGGCAGTCTCCCTCCCCTCCCCCCGTCGCCACTCCGCCCTCATCGCCCGCAGAGAAGAAGCATGCCTTCCTCTCCTCCGCCGACAAACGCGCTGGGCATCCCGCGAGGCATCCCGTGCGTGCTGCTCCGTACACCGCTCCGCCTGTGACCGTTTCCCCGCTCGACGCCCACGAAGCGGCCATTCGTCTGATTGGAGAGGCGCGGGAGCGGTGGGTGCGCGAGCCCGCACAGCAGATGGCGCAGGCCATCATGTTCACAGGCAGGCCGCCTGTCCTCGACCCGTTCAACCTGCCCCCCTCTCATTTCAACCCCGGCAACTACTTGCATGCTCCTTTTGCCCCTGGCTTCGACGAGGCGATGGGGGCTGGCACGCATTTTGCCTCGAAGTGGGAGGCGATGCCTCAGCAGTTATCCTTGTTGGAAGAGCTCTATGCTCCATTGTAATGTTCTTGGTTTGTTGCTCCAGTTTCTCTCCCACGTTCTCTTCATTGTATGACTCGCACTGGACTCTGTATCCGCCATCCCCCCACCCATTTGTATGCTCTTTCCTCGTACACCCACGTTCTTTTTGTATCGACATCGTTTCTTACTCTTAGAATCAGTGGCATATGAAACACAGGTAATTTTCAATTTGTATCGATAGCATCTCCCACAGTTAAGTATTACCCACACATTTACATATATGAATACATTACGGTTATCCATTGCAACGCGTCTTCGAGGAAAGCGGACGGATTTAGTGGCGTTGGCGGTCGCGTTCTAAATATTTGCACGCTCTTCGTCCTGGTCTGCGGCCAGTGGTCGGTGTCACGATCGCTGTGGACCAAATTTATATATCACTGCTCGCCAATACTTCTCGCCTGTAAGTGAGCTCTTTATTGGAAGGGAGTGCGACGCCTCGGTACACAACATTTGCATCCTACATTGGCGAGGAGTCGCCCTCGAAGAGCGCTGTGACCCGCGCCGCACGCGGCCGGTCGATGTTCGCGCAAAACGCAGCCTGCAGCTCCGTGCCCGAGCGAGAGCCGAAAAAACCGACGGCGTTGGCTTGGTGTATGTGTGTGCGCCGAGCGTATAGCGGGGTAATGCCCGTCAGCGCACTCCAAAGTTCCGCATTATGACCTAAATCCAGTTTACGTTCTGCATGCACTGTATGAGACGTCAGGATATGGGACTGAAAATGCGATGATCCACATGAACGTACACGAAACATGCGATAATCGCTCAACACCACGAAGTCGACAGATATCTCTTTACACCCGCGCGTCAGGTCCGCCAGGTCCTCCGTGGACATCTCCTGCGTCATCGTCACCAGTTCCAACAACGGCAGGGCCTTCAGAGCGTCCACGAGGTTACGCAGAGGCGCAATGCCGTCGTCTTTTGTGACGGGGTGGTAGCCGACATGCTTGACAGTCCGCGGGAGAACTACAGCCACCGCGGGTCGGACCGCAAACACGAGCGTCTCGAGCTTCACGCAGCGGTCGAGTATGTCCTGCGGAGGCAGTGTGCCGTCGAGGAGGACGAGGGACGTGAGCTTATTCAGGACGGATGTGGCCGTGAAAGCTACCAAAGAGTGTGGAGATTCCCAGTTGACGTTGGACATCTCGAGCTCGCACACCGCGGACGCGTCTGTGCTGTCCGGCAGTGATCTTGCGAGGATAGGGGAGATGAAATCCAGCTTGACACCTTGCGGTAATTTTAGCGGCACGGAAAGATTGGACCTGGAGTTGAACGAAGCAGACAACTCTAGGCACCGCAAGCTGGGCCAAAGATGGGTATAGAAGGCAATAATATCACCACTCATTTCCAGGTATTCGATAGGTAGCTGTAAGTCGCGCAGACGGTCCAGGTTGGAGGATAGATGGCTGTAGATGGTAATGAAGAGGGAGTTCACATTCGGACAGAGCGCGAGCAGGGTGAAGAAGATGTCGTTTGTGGTCTTGAATGGAGTAAGAACAATTCTGGTGCTTCGGACATACGTCCCGAGGAGGTTGTTGTGATGCAAGACGGGGAGGAGCCGCTCGATCTTGCGGAGGGTTGCTGCGGCGTCGGGGGCCGAGATGCGGCGGAAGAGATGCCGCTGGGCGGGAGTCGTCCAAGCCTTGCAGACGAGAGAGCATGCGGAGAGCGTGGGGCAATCTACCTCGGCGTGCTGCGAGTTGCGGTATACCCAGTCGATGATCTCGACGTGGACGTCGAATGGGAGGGCGACCATTGCTGCGCTGTGGAGGCTTGGTGTAACCAAAGCATGAGTTCTGAGAGGGGAAGACATACATACGGTAGATGCAGCAAAGACTGAGCACCGGTGCTGAGATACTGGTGCCGAGAGCTGGGTGAACGCTGGCGACGCAGACAGGAGACGATGGGAGACGATGAGAGCGAGGCCTGCTGGCCACCGGGCCGGAGCCAAGCGCGGGCGTCGCAGCGTCATCGGCACGTGGTCGGTTCGACTGGGCTGACTCGGCCCTCGGACTCCTTCTCGCAGCAACAAACCATGAGCTACTGCACGTACAAGTATCAACGGTAATTACTACAATAGCGCCGTGTCGTCCCACTTCCCTCACCAATCGCCACCAGCATACCCGTGCTCAAAAGCTATCGCCAAACTCCGACGACATGCGCCATGGCCTTCCTCTGCAACTGACACGAACTGCGCTCGCAGTCTCCCGCACACGATGCGCGCGAGCTATTGAACAGAATACTGCCTCCTGCGAGCTGGATGCGCTCAGGAAGATGGGCATAGGCGGCCAGATCGAGGTACGTGGCGTGTATGCGCCGTCTTTCCATCGCTCACATAGCGTCGCTTCCCAGGCCTACGCACGTCGCACGCATTCATACCCTACGTACTCCGTGGCCCACATGGGTTGGATCAAGCACCTCCACACAACGTACAATATCAGACGCAGATATCCGCAGCAAGCGAGCCCGTCCTTCGTCCGTCACTCATCCTTTCCGAGTCGCCCACCGCACCGACATCGATCATTGATCATCTCTCTCCTAGCTTGCTTAAATTTCTATCATCCCCAGGACATCAGAGACGAGAGCATGGAGGCTCGACGGTAGTGCGCTAATACACAGGAGCACGTTGCGCCTGCTGCGCCTGGGTACAAGCTCTAGCGGACAGTGCCTGTACTCCACGAATGGACCCGAGGTGCGTCGTATATGCGCTGTTTCTTTTTCTATTTTTTTGCTCGGCACTTATGCTGGGCTGTTACCAGCGCCAGCGCCATACTACACCCATATTCTTCTACGCACAGGACGAGAACAATCCGATGAACCAGAAGCTCATTGGGCCTGTCACATTCGGGGACCATTGGCCGGCTGCGGCCTACGGTACACTCCATACACGCTCTGAGATGCACGCGTGGGCCCCACCGACGTGGGCACCTGGATGACGAGGAGCGGGTGGATCGAGCATTGCCAGCAGCATACAACCCAGAGTCTCGCGATGCAAATCGCATACACCTCTTCTTTCAAGCACGCGCTGAACATTTCACGGGTCATAGATACATGCGATGGAAGTGACGAGCCCGCATAGAGCGTCAGAGAAGCGGGCCTCGCGAGGTCTTCCGCAGCGGCGTCATACTGTGGCGGACATCATGAATTAGCGTGATATCTGAACGGACAAAATCCGGACGCTCACATATTTTACTGCGCGCGCAGACGAGCTTGACGATTGGCTGGTACTCGATGAGATGACATGGACACGGTGATCCGCGAGCTCGACACAGTGATCCTGCGCGTACGATGAGCATATAGGATACGCATACAATGCGAGAAGCCATACAATAGTTTCGGCAATCAGGCTTGAGAGGGCGGAGCCCCAGATCGGCCAGCTGCGTCTGCGTCGGTAAGTTCGACTTGAGCTGCAAGAAATCATGCCATTCGGTATTCCCAGCGCTCTTGCACATACACGATCGGAGAATCGGCGGGAACGAGTGAGGTCTGGGATGCTAGATAGCTCGGGGTGAGATGCCACAGCGAGCGACTGTGGAGAACTCGGGGTCAGAAAACGCCGAAAGATGGAGTGGTAGCGCTCCAGTGCTCAGGAGCCTTCCGAAAAGTCAGAATGCGCACCGTGGACATTTTGGTAAGGGCCGAGAGCGTGCTGCGGATGACATGGATCAGCACGGACGGAGTGGCAGGAGCAGCGAGATAAACAATCGTCCGATCTTGCGCGTAGTATTTGCAGGGCCGTGGTATTTCAATGAACGCATGCTAGGGGAGAAGAGGTGTGATGCGCATAAGATGGGAGAATGGTAGATGGTCGGGGGCGAGGTTCAGGTCCGGTCAGCACAGCGGCGCTCCTCCTACGTGGTCTCGCCAGCGTCAATCGTCGTTGATGGATAGACGCGCTGTGAGCCTTGAGAAGTCGACGAGGATGACCCGTTCGAATGGGGCCTTGGCCGAGGAGCGTCCTGCTCAGCGAGGGCGCCAGTCGTTGCTAGGAGAACTGTCCTTGGTTGGAACGGCATTCTCTGAGATTCGCGAATGCGGGTCCCAAATAGTCCGATGAGATGCTTTAGAGTTGTCCGAAAGTGTGATCCTGGATGGTCGATAGTGAGGGAAGAGAAGGAAGGCAATCCGGCAATTGCCTCCCCAAGCACAGGTGAACGTAGCGCACTGTCCGAAATTGTGGGTTGCACCGACGTGAACTGAGGGGCACCGGAGGATGACGCATAGCAGAGGCTGTACCCGCGATGTGAACAGGATATAAAAACCGGGGGAATTTGGCAGTCGAGTAGACTAGGAGTGGTAGCGGCTTGGCGCGTCGAGGTACAAGTTTGGCGACAGAGTCGCGGCTTGAGCGTGAATGCGGAGGGCTGGGAAGCATGATGTCCTTGGTAGGCGACGAGGTGCCCCCGATGAATGGTGCCATGATCCACGACGTCGCCGCCGTTGAGTATGCAAAAAGCGTAGCCCAGCGCGCCGAGCGTGAAGAGTCGGATGAGCCGTAGCGAGTGATGCCTCCACGGCCAGCGGGGTAGAAACCAGTCAATGAAATGAGTTGCAAATGATCGAAGGAGAAGAACATGTGTCTTTGGCTGCGTCCCGCCTCGTCGAGAGATCGTGGTGTCATTCGGAAAGATATATGCGTCTTGATAAATAGAGGAGTCTTCCACCTTACTTCAAATCCAGTCGACGTTTCCAATGCGCTGGAAGAAGCGTCAGTATAGCTGGCTGGAGATGCAAGGATCCAACGAGACCTACCCGGAACATGAGGGGGTCACTGTACAGCACGAATTCCACACATATCTTCTCACACACGCGCATTAAGTCCGCCAGGTCCTTCGAGGACATTGCTTGGGTCGCCGAGACCAGACACAATACCGGCAGCACCTGAATTGCCCCAAGAAGGGACAGGAGAGGCACACCCCAGTCCATATTCGTGGCCGGGTGGTAGCCCAAATGTTGGAGTGTCCGCGGCAGGACCACTTGGCTAGAGGGGCGCACTGTCAATACAAGGGTTTCCAGTCGCATTAAGCGGTTTATGACGGCCTGCGGAGGCAGCGCACCGCCGATGACGAGCGACGTGAGATTTTCCAGTGCGCGCGTTGTGTTGAATGCACCCAAACAGAGCGGATCGTCCCAGCGGACGTAAGACACCTCCAGCTCGCGCAGCGCAGACGTGTCGGCTGCCTCCAGTATCCATCTTGCAGTCAAGGGGCAGCGCCAGTGTATTACGGCGCTTTGTGGTGTTTTCAACGGTACGAGAGACTCGGGGAGGACGAACCGGCCTGCTGACAAAGGACTATATATCTCGAAGGACTCGAGGTCAGGCCAGAGACCGAGGAATGATGATATGCAGTCCGGTGTATTGCCAATTTTCAGATGCTTGAACTTGAGATCCATCCCGCGCATACGCTCTACTAGGCTGATGATGCTCGATTGATCGATGGCGGGGTGAAGAGATAGGCTGATCAGATTCGGAAGGAGCGCGAGCAGGGCGAGGGCGTCGTCGGCCTCGGTGGCCCACTTGGGCCCACTAAATAGCGCGACCTCAAAGAAACGTGTGTACGTCCCAAGACGTGTATTCTTCCGGACTGCGTTGAGGAGCAGGGCCAGCTTGGCCCCAGATAACTCGGGGCTGATGCGGCGCAAGAGGAGCCGCTGAGCGGGAGTCGTCCACCCTTTGCAAACCAAGGAGCACGTGCGGAGCATGCGGCGGTCTATATTGACGTGCTGCGAATTGCGGTAGACCCAGTCGATGATCTCGACGTGGACGTCGAATGGGAGGTCAATCATTGCTGCGCTGCAGAGGCTTAGTTTGACCAAACCATAGATTCTGAGAGTAAGACGTACAGTAGATGCGACCAAAGCCGAGGTGCTGGTACTGGAATCTGGGTGCCGAGAGCTGAGCGAGCGCTGAACTCGGATGGCGACGCCGATGGGAGACGATGGGAGACGATGAGAGGAGCGAGCTGCTGGCCGGCGCACGGCGCGGCGCGGGGCGCTCTGCCGGACTTCCCACGCGCGTTGACTTGCACTCGCGCCTGCTGACCTTGTGCTCGAATGAGTCCTTGTCTTTCTCATTACTCCTGCAACAGCGCAGACAACTTGAGAGAGCAGCTGTGAAGCCAACCGATGGCTTGAGCATGCGTCTTCGTAATCGGTCACCCCGTGCTGCCAGCTGGCAGGTCGAACGACCGTCATTACCGTGCGCGTCGACGGCGCATCTCTTGCTCTATGCTGCCCATCTCACAACTCACAGTCCTGCACCGCAGCACCCACGCCAGCACTGCTTATCGCACAACAGCAATCTAATAGCAGGATGCCCCGGGAGCACGCGCCGCATCCTGCTGGTTGCCCGGTCTCCCAGCCACAGTGCCTTGAACCAGGACGAGCTGAAGGTCCAAGACGCTGGATCATAACCCGAGCCGGCCCCTGGAAGTGTGTGCAAAAAGCGGGTGGGACAGAAGGACGGGCGGCACCTTCAGGTGCGCCGAACAAATCACCGTCCTTTTCCGCATCCCTCATGCACCTACGAAAGCCAGAGGCACCATCTGTTACATCGCAACCGCACGAATCGTGCTCGCAGACCATAGCCACGCGAAGGCCTTCGGGGTGCCATCGTGCGATCGGCGCTTCCCTGTCCGCCTGCCCGCGTCCGGGTACCGGATTTGTCCTGGCAGAGTGGACCCTTTAATACCTCAGATATTCAAGCTCGCACGTTCCCTTGCTCTCAGGATTGTGAGGACGTGCGTTTTTGTCTTTGCTGCAGAGTGAGACCTGACAATGTCCGTCAGTCAGGGCGCTGGATTGATTCCGTGTCGTCCACGGCCTGTGGTACCTCTTCAGCCCTCTACCTCCCAAGCCGACGCTTCCGTCTCGCGACTCCGCTGGCGATTCCTCCTCGATGGGCAACGCAAGCCCTCGAGTCGACGAACACAGTCATCCTCGTTATACCCTAGCTATGCTACTGCGAGAATGAAGGTGTTTGCGGTCTCTCTGCTCGCTTCCAGGTCCATCCTCCCAAGAATCGAGTATCAAGGCAAGTATTCTCCGCCGCATTCGTCCTGGCTGCGCTCCCCTTCCGGCCACGGCCGTCCCGATCACTGAAACGCCGTCGGCTCGCACCGGTATCGCCAACACCAATCCGCTCTTCACCACGCCTATGGGTCCGTCATCGCGGGGCTCTTTTAGAGGAAAGTGCGGCGGCTCTGTAGCGTGCGTTTCGTCTGTTCGACGTGCGCGCGGCCTTGTGGAAGCGCTGATGTATGATGTCTTGCGCCGCTCTTCTAGAACGATCTACCGCGGTTTCGAGAGCTACGAGCGCAGCACCGGGAAGGTTCATCCCTCAGCGCGCAATATCAAGACGCGTGCCACGTCTCGTACCGATCCTCTGACAGAAGACGATGCTGAGTTCTGATACGGCGCGGTTTTGGTGGGAGCTCTGGCCAACCAGTACGCGTGTCATTTTCTTGCTTGCGAGGCGGCCCGGCTGCGCCGCACTGTTTGCGAACACAGTCGAGTTCGACACGGGCAGCAGCCTTGTTCTCCAAGTTGCCCGACTTCTCGACCTGCTATATAAGCACCCTCCATACCCCGCGTGAGCTCCACCTCGAAGGAACTCACGAAGACGTTCACGCTGAAGAGACGGCAACGAATTCTCATGACTAGAGAGCCGTGTACCAACACAGTCACGGTGTCCATCGCCGGCCCGACATCACGCGGCGTGAGGTGCGTCTGGTTCTCGTATGCTTCCATCATGCGGCTTTTTCTAATACGTATACAAAATCTGCGTGTACATCCCACAAGCGGATGGCCAGCTGGCCGTCGACTGGACCCGGTCTACCAGTGGCCCAGTGGCAGTCCTCGTAGAGCCACTGACAGTAAGCAGTGCTCGGGTCGCTAACAAGCGGGTTCTTCAGCATTGAGTACAGACAGGGACCGGAAGTTCTGAGGGTGTGGGGTCGCACACCGCGTCGACGCGTCATTGGCACGTTATCCAGGCGACGGCTCTTCCTCTCCTCTTCCTCTCAGTCGAACTCTTACTTATCTGAGCGCCTCTTACAGACGGTGAACGATGCCAACGACCAGAAAGACTTCAGGAACGACGGAACCTGAGCATTATGTTCATTTGAGGTGCGGTATCCGCTCTCTCGAATCACACTGGGCATCATATGATGGCTCACGCGGATCTCATCCCTGCGCGCCCGTGCTCATGCCTACATACCTGGCTATATATGATTCGAGATTCATATTATGCGCGCACGCACGAGAGGACGTATCCGGCTTTTCAACGCTCAAGCATCACTATCCGTGGATCGGAGCTGGTTGGGAGTTAGCATGAGGCCATATGATACGGTGCGCAGAGTCTCTGTGTGCAATTGTGCTTCGATCATAAGCGTACTATCACCCAGTACCTGTACCGGACAGCGACGACCTCAACACCGTGCAGTGACACCACGCCCTTCGACAATTGGACAGCCCTGAGGTGCGTCGCAAACGCCCTGTTTCTAGTATGCATTGCTCATGGGGCGGCTTCCAGTGACGAGCGGATTCCGCGTCTGCGAGAACGCCTACTAGCTAAGATCAACGCCTACTCGAAACAGGTCGCGGGTCCTTGTCATGGGGAGCTCTAGGTAGGTCATTTACGCACTTTTCCGCTGTTGATGCAGCATCGTCTACTAGTGATGTAGAAAGAGCGCTTCAAGATGCTGGTCTCGCTCATGTCACCAAGCGACCATCGCTTTATCCCAGAGAAGCACGGGATCCCGGTCTTCTAGCTCCTTTGTGCTCGGCGGACAGCCCCAGGTGCTTCATGTATGCGCTTCAGTGGCTTTCGACCTCGCTCACGATTTTTCAAGGCATTCGATCTCGGGGAGCGATACTATACTCCGCGCGCGCGCTTCGTGCCGTATGGATAGCCGCTGCCCGTGCAATAATAGTCCACAGGCCGTCGATTCTGTACGTTCTATGGCACCAGGGCGCGCAGTGTCTCGAGGGCGCGGGCGCGAGCGCTTTAGAACGTCGAGGGAGACACGCATCTGGCGGCGCGATCGAACCTTGCGCATACACCTGGCGATATACACAACTGCATTATATATTGCGCACACCGCACACCAGGGAGGACTAAATACATGCAAAAGGAGACACATCCTCCGAGTCAATGGTCTCATGCTGATGAATGCGAGAATACCACAGAGTATCATATGTCAAACAGAGCTGCAAATACAGATGCATACACACACCATTAGCACGCAAAACGAGGTACACCCAAGAGGAAATGGAGCACGCAGTACGCACACGGACGTCGTGGGCTACCAGAATCCATGCGACACGCTACGGTCGCGCTGGTCTGCACAGCTGAATTGGTCCTAGACGACATCGAGCGCGTGTCAGCGACGTGCGGGTCATTGCCGAGCACATAAGTAATGCATACCGTGAACAGAACGCCTACCGTCTAAGTAGGTTTGTAGGACGTGTGTGGGACGAAGGGGAAAAGACCAGGATGAGGAGCGCGTAGGTGCGAGAGCTTGGCAGGTGGGACGCGGGACATGGTGGGGAGAGGGAGGGATCGTTGCTGGTGGGAGAGGTGCTAGCGGAGCTTTATATAAGTCGGCGTGTTTGGCTTTATGAGAGCAGCCAAATAGCGCGCGCGACGTCGACGCGTGCGTTCACGTGTGGAGCGCGTAGTCTCTGGATGAAACTCGTAGGCACGCGGCCAGCGGCGACATCGCATCCTCGCTGCAAGTCGAAGGCACATATCTGCTAGTCCTGGGGGAGTTGCTTTATTTCCAGCTGTGTGCGCGCCGTGCTTGATGTTCGACGGGGAAGAATGATGCGCATATATACACATATATGCATATAAACACCTACTGGGGTATGGACGGCGTATACAAGCAGACAGAGATACCACCCTACAAACCCTCCCTTCAAACGCTACCGCACCGACTGACATCTTCTCAACACCTCTTCCGGACAGATGCCCATGGACCGAGCTCGAAGTATTCAGAGGTCCCGGCCGAGAGTGGAAGCGCCATGAAAAATTGGCACATAGCGCAGCGTTCGCCTTGTCGAGGGCGCACACGCTACAGCAGTGTGACGCTGTCGATCAGACGCAAAGAGCCTGAAATTACAACGTGCAAAGCCGTCGGATTCTACGCAAACACTCTGCAAGGAACTGAAGAATATATGCGCGAGGATTCGCACCTAGACTGCGGCCGCTAGCTGCCCCATTCCAGCGGCAGTTGCGCATCTCCGGCCGCAGTAGTACGGCGGTGCACAAAGCCTAGAGCCACGCCGCGCGTCAGCAAGGGCCCCGTGATCATGAAGCTGGCACGGCCCGGACCTTTGGATTTGGAGCGGGCAGCGGCTTCCTAGGGCCCTAGCGTTCGGGGATACAAACGCATGCGCGGCTCGGCCCAAGGTGCGGGTTTGTGTGGGACCTCGCCAGCGCAAAATAGGATCCTGGCGCTGCACGTACACATACGCGAGTCAGCAAGAAGGGTGTTTCAGCAATCGGTGGGCCGTACAATTTTGCCAGGGAGCTCTCTCGCGCCCCAGGTCTTTCAGTGAGCGGAAGGTCTGGAACAGCTGCGTCTATCAACGCCGCGAGGTAGCTGCGCAGCGCTTTCGCCACGCTTGGGCAGCAGTGCGGCCGGATCGCGGAGGAGAAATGCAGGGCGCGAGTGAAGGGAGTGTAAGACTCCGGAGACAATCGCAGAGCGAGAAGGCGTTGCGTTGTGCAGGACCGGCGCGAGGTGCAAGCCCAAGGACGATCGACGGCGCGCTGATGGCCTCGCAGCAAACCTGATAGGTAAACTGTTAGAGATGCCGCAGTCGCGGAATCGCATCTCGCTCACCTATAGAAGGTTGGAAAGCAGAGGGCGCCAGGAGTTGCTATGGCAGCTGTCGACGTGGTCGATGATGAGGGTAGTGAACAATGGCGCATGCGCCGCACCACCCCTGGCACCCAGCTGGGCACGGCAGCTCCGTAGACTTCGATGTTCGCAATCTCTGGGTGCCGCGCTGACGTCAACTGGGGGGCGCTCAAGGATGATGGAAGTCCTGCGGATGAACGGACACCGAATAACGGAGATGAAGGCCGAGAGAAGGTGGCAGTTGAGGAAGACCGGATGACGTTGCGGCAACTTGGCGCGCTGGGATACGGGTCGCAGCCTGAGCGTGAAACCGGAGGATGTGAAGCATAAAGTACTTGGTGGGCGACGAGGTACTGCTGGTAACTGGCGCCATGAACCCGGAGGAGGATGGCGTGGCGCGAGTGAAGGCAGTACTATGGGACGCGGAAGAACATGACAGAGCGAGGATGTTATTGTATGGATTTCAGTCGGCGTTGCGTTTCGCAGGACCAGCGCGAAGTGCAAGACCGAGGACGATCGCCGGCGCACTGAAGAATTCGTAGAAAATCTGATAGGCATAGTGTTAGAATTGGCTCCAGTCCGTCGACTTCAGTGCGATGTCCCTAATATTCATGAACCACGACGTTGTCCGCGGCGGCTGTGAGCGCACCGAAAGCCCATCCCAGCCCAGGACCGGTATATAATGGCGCGCCAAGCGCAGAGAGTGGGATTCGGCGTAGTGGGCGAAGTTGTTTAGGCCCGCGGTGTAGAAAGCGAGTCGATGAGATTGAGTGTAGACGATGAAAGAAGAATGAGGTACTGGATCCAGCCGGGCTCTTTGAAAGGTCGTGACCAAAATGATTTATGTGTCTTGATCGTAGAGGAGTCTTCCGCCTTCCTTTAGATCCAGTAAACATGACGCAAGCGCTAGAGAAGACTTTTAGTAAAATATAGCTGGAGAAAATGTCCACCTGCACTTACTCGGTACATATTGCGATCGCTGTACAGCTCCAAATCCACACGCATTTCCTCACACGCGCGCCTCAGATTTTCTAGGTCCAGCCTAGAGAGCCTCCGTGTCACTGTGACCAGACGAAGGACCGGCAAGACCTGCAATGCATCCAGCAGGAACTGGAGGGGCCACCCCCAGTCCCATTCCGGCGCGGCCACGTGGTAGCCCACATGCTGGAGAGTCCGCGGTAGAACCACCTCCGGTGGGCACACATGAAAGACCAGTGTCTCAAGTCGCACGAGGCGGTTGATGACGTCCTGCGGGGGCAGCGCACCGTCTAGGAGGAGCGACGTGAGGTTTTCGAGTGCGGGCGCTCGGCGGAATGTATCCATACATAGCGGATTGCTCCAATTAACGTCAAACATCTCGAGCTCGCGCAGCGCGGACGTGTCGGCTGCCTCTAGTACCCATCTTGCAGCCAATGGGAATTTCCAATCTATTACGACGCTTCGCGGTGTCTTCAGCTGTGGTGTGATTCCGAGGACGTCGCCGGTAAGCGAGTTATTTAGTACGTCGAGGGACTGTAGGTCGGGCCAGAGACGGACGAAGGGGACAGCGCATTGGAGGTTGTCAACCCAAATGATCAGGTACTTAGGCCGCAGGCCGAGCCCGCGCATGCGCTCCACTAGGCTCGTCGTGTCGGATGGCTCGCCGAAGGCGTGAAGATAGAGCGCACTCAGATTCGGACAGAGCGCGAGCAGGGCAAATCCTTCGTGGAGCGTGAAGGGCAAATTGGACCAAATATACCCGCATATGGAAGTATCAATGAACCGTACGTAGGTCCCGAGAAGTGCATTGTGTTGGAGCGCGTTGAGCAGGGCGGGTTTGAGGCCTTTGATATGGATGACGCGGAAGAGGAGACGCTGGGCGGAAGCTGTCCATGCTTTGCAAACAAGGGAGCAGGTGAGAAGCGTCTCGTAGTCAACCTGAGGTGCTGCGAGCTGCGGTAGACCCAGTCAATGATCTCGACGTGGACGTCGTATGGCAGGCTAACGATACAGCGCTGGCGAGTCTCAATTGATGACTAAGAGCAACGCAGATGACGCAGCAGACGTACTTTGCAGCTCTTGAGTGCGCGCATTGAGCTCGGGTGCACAGCTGGATGGAGGTGAGACGGTAAGGTTGGTTATCGGACGAAGGCGGTGTTTGGCCGGTCCCACGGCCCGCTTTGCCGGTTCCCACTCAGCGCTTATGAGTCATCTCCTCTTTCTCTCGCTCCTTGTCTCGCTCTCGACTCGAACTATCCAACTTGGCCGCCGGTCTCTTGCACTCCACCTCAATTTCTGTAGTCACCCGCTGTGCAGGAGCTGGGAATGTTCTAGGGAGACCGTCCTTCCATTCTCTGTTCACTGCGCACGTCTGCACCTTTGCCCCGCAGCGTTGTGATAGCTTGGCAGTCATTCCGCTCTTGAGCGACCAGAGTCCAGAGTGTTTCTACCGCCAGCAACAGTCAGATCTACTTGTGGCACATAAGTCCGACTCGGAGCAGGTTTTTCGCACAACGGTCGGTCACGCCCGGTGGCTCTCACGGAATGCGGAACGTCCTGGTTCTTCCTGCAGACATCGGACCCACGTCCTGGCTGCGACGCTAGCCATTATATAGGAGGGACGTAGCGTTCAAGCAGGAATGCCTTGTGGTGCAGCTAGCTTGAAGGTGCGGTTGGAATCAATGCTACGGATATTCCCGCTCCTGAACGGCGGCCGCTACAAGTGTTCGCCCTATGGCGATGGCTCCGCTGACCATACACCGGAGGGTTATCCTGATCGAGGCCCGAGCGTCCACCGTGTGATCGTCTCAGACACACGACATTTACGCATGTCGGAGTCTTGTGCACGGGCACGGTAAGCATGGGATTCGTCTCTCCAAGCTACAGCTACACTTGCACTTACTTTGTCTCCCCAGTATCATACAACGACACACTCCTCATTCAACGTTCTTCTAATCTAAAATGCGTCCAGCAACGGTGGCCGCAGCGCTCAGGCTTGTCCTCGCAGTTCGCGGCGCCAGCTTCAATACAACCACTATCACTACCGCGACGGAAAACGTCTCCCCATTCCCAAGCACGCCCGCCTATATCGCGAGCACGGGTATCCTCGTCAACACAACCTCCGGCCATCTCATCGGGCTCGAGAGCAACGGAGGTATGTATGCTCGCATCGCCCCGGTCCCCGCCAGCATATCTCTGACGCTGTATAAATTGCAGTGCGCCCATTCCTCGGTGTGGTGCGTGCTTATCTTGTACCCTGCCTGGTCGCGAGTGTGGGCGACGCGTTGATGCCGTCGTCGCAGCGCTATGCAAGGCCGCCCACCGGCTCTCTTCGCGGGGCACCGCCCGTCGCGTTTCGCTCACACACGACCGTCGACGCGACAGTTCTACGGCCGCCCTGCGCGCAGCAGGGCACGACCCCGACCGCCGCCAGCCCGGAGTCGGAGGACTGCCCATACCTGTGAGTCTACCGTGCCTTGTTTTCGCTCCACGCGTTCGATTGACAGTCGTACCACCAGGAACGTGTATGTATGCAGGGGGGTCCCCTGACCAGACGAGCTTGAAGGCAATTGTGGTGTGGATCCCTGGCGGGTGAGTCGTCTGCCGCATCTTACACGGCAGCGCTGATCGCACACTCGATCCAAAGCGCGAACTCGTCACAGTACGACGGCCCATGGCTGGCACAGAAGGACAGAATAGCGGTGTGGGTGAACTACCGCGCGAACGAAGTTGGGCTGCTCGACCAAGGGCTCGCGGTACACTGGGTGCAGGAAAATGTGCGTCAGTTCGGTGGCGACAGCACGAACATCACGCTCATAGTGAGTGGATGTATGCGTTATGGGGTGGACTGAGCTTATGTGGTTTTCGTGCGTAGGGCTAACCGGCCGGCTCTCTTGTTGAGGAAAGCAGGACACACTTTGACACGCGTATCTTGACTCTCGATTGCTTCGGCACACGGACGGAATCGCAGTTTACACCCGATTCAGAAGACCCTCGCTCACAATGAACCGGCGCCGTATTCCTCTTTTGCTAGTCGTATCGAATATATGAACGCCATATTCAATCGTTATCCAAGCTTTCGATCGACATCGTCGCCACGGAACAGCCTGGTAGAGACGGATCCTCTGCTCAGGGTGCATCATACCCTGTCCTCCTTCCTCATGTATCTTGCTCTAGGGATATATTCGCAAAGTGAGCGCTTCCAGCTGCCGTCCGCGATCTCTCCCTCCTGCGTTCCCAAGCCTTCCAAGCGACCGCGACTCGATCCAGGACAAAGCGCCACCAGCGGCCCGAGGTACGACGTATATATATGCGCCTCGCTTGCGATGTCGCTCACGCAGCATTTACCAGGGCGATCGATCGCTCTCATGCAAGCAAACCACACTGCGCACGATAAAGCATGCACGCTTCATGGCGTCTGGATAGCCGTTGCCGTTTCCCGCGCCTCCGCCCTGCGCTCATGGACGTCGTACGCACCATGCGACTTTGGGTGCGCAGCGGGTTTGGGACGAGCGCGCGACAGCGGCCCAGGGAGGCAGGACGTCGCGGGAGACTTGCGGCTGGCGGTGCGCCTTCTCCATACGCATACACTTGTCTTTCCAGAAATAATGCACTCGTCGGTAAACATTGCGCACACACTCTGGGAGACGCAAAACATGTACGTGGACACATACACGCAGCGAGCGCCTGACAAAGCTGATGGATGCGAGAATACCATCTCTTTAAACCCACCAGGCATCCTGGACTTGTGATCTTTTCAGATGCATGATTGATGCGAGAATCCCCGTATGTCGACTCCCTCAAGCCCCGCGCGAACCGCTGCAGTCGCCCGCGCCACGCAAGCACCACGGGCACTAGCAATGTGTGGGATACATGAGCGTGAGTGCAACACAAAGGACGAGGACGCACGCAGCTCCAGGCAACCGTCTCGGGGAGTGTCGCATAGACCCGACCTGCTCAATCGACCCGTCAGCATGCCAGCTATGTGAGGGACAAAAGCGTAGACGACACGCACCACGGTGCATACGTTTCCATGTGTCCCTTTTGTCCCTGTGTCCACGGCAGCGCGTGAGTCAGCAACAAGCGGTAAGAGTACATTGGAAAATGACCACATACCACAGATGCTGGGTGGAACGCAACAAAAGCTACGTTCAAACCTGACACAGCCAGAGGGTAGGGGGGGGGGGTGCGCGCAAGGTAGAGAAAAGGGCCAGGATGAGGAGCGCAGGGCGGGGAGGAGGGCGTGCATGGTGGTGCGAGGAGAAAAGCGATTCGAGGGCCAGAGAGAGCTGTGCGAGCTTATATGAGGCGCGGTGTTTGGCTGTACGATGGTGGCCAAATGGCAGAAACGAAACACGTGGAGACACGTCGACGCGTCGGGTCACGCGGCTATCGGCGAATTCGGAGGCGGGAGCGCCGGGCGGCTTCCATCAGCAAACCCGACAAAATGTGACGAGGCATTGTGTTATGGAGGCTCTAAGCAATCAGCCTCAAAGAGGAAAGTTTTGATGCCATCAGTGGCGGGACCCCAGTCACTGATGATGTGTCATCGACCTTCCAAATGCGGCAGGCATGCCCAAATCAAGCCACGTTAAACCCCTTATCGATTGGTATGTCAGAGAGGCGTGCTCGATAACCTTTTTTTGTTGGATAACTTAGCCGCCTTGGTGTTTGTGATAACCACTAGGTTCCTACATGTTGTCACGCCTTTAAGTTCAGCTTCCGAGCTCGATGAGGATGTAGCCAGAGCAAACGTGTGCTCTTACAGACTGTGGCGCTAGGAAAATTGATCCCTGCAGGTGCATGAGTGGTTAGTTCCGAACCATGCCGAGCAGCGGCAACTGGCAATAAGATCCTGAGTATTCTGCTGAGGGAAGATGCTGCACGTGCTTGGCCACGCGCTTTAGTTAGTGCATCCAGACAACTTTGTCGTTACCTGTAGCGGAATTGCTGACGCTCGGACCCAACACCCACGCCCCAACTTACTCTGCGTGCGCTCAGTCATTTTGTCTGATGGATGCTCATAGTTAGAGACCACCAGAGCACCGCCAGATACAGCTGGTGATTGAGACGATGGTCGATTGCTGTGATCTCACTTGCCTGCGGGATGGCCGGAGCGGGTGAGTCGGCGGACACTTACCCGTTGATATGAAGAGTGGCGCGTGGTAATAGCCTGTTGTTTGTTCAATAACTTAGCAATTGACTCGGATTACAGTGTGATCCGTAAATCCAGGCTGCGCGGCGTAATCCGAACCCACTCGGAATACTGTGTGATTCATAAATCCAAGCTGCACGGTCTGATCCGAGCCTACTCGGATTTCCATGCAATTCATAACTCCAAGGTGCGCAGTTTGATCCGACTTTGAGGAGGGTGTGGCAACAGTAAATGTGTGAGCAGAACAGTGTGGCCACAGGAGAATTGAGCGGACCACGCGCAGTACTTTGGGCACCCAAAAGCTTGCACAAACAGTTTGTCGGCGGACACTTGCCCTTTGATATGAAGAGCGCTGGTAATAGCCTGGTGTTTGTTGAATAGCTTAGAAATCGACTCGCATTACTATGCGATTCATATATCCAGGCCGCGCGGTTTAATCCGAACCCACTCGGAATACTTTGCGATTCCTAGCTCCAAGCTGCACGGTTTACTCTGAGCCTACTCGGATTGCCGTGCAATTGACCAATCCAAGCTACGCAGTTTGATCCGACTTTGAGGAGGGTGTGGCAACAGTAAATGTGTGAGCAGAACAGTGTGGCCACAGGAGAATTGAGCGGACCACGCGCAGTACTTTGGGCACCCAAAAGCTTGCACAAATAGTTTGTCGGCGGACACTTACCCTTTGATATGAAGAGTGCTGGTAATATCCTGGTGTTTGTTGAATAGATTAGAAATCGACTCGCATTACTGTGCGATTCATATATCCAGGCCGCGCGGTTTAATCCGAACCCACTCGGAATACTTTGCGATTCCTAGCTCCAAGCTGCACGGTTTACTCTGAGCCTACTCGGATTGCCGTGCAATTGACCAATCCAAGCTACGCAGTTTGATCCGACTTCGAGGAGGGTGTGGCGTGTGGCAACAGTGGATATGTGAGCAGGACAGTGTGGCCACAGGAGAAATGAGCGGACCACGCGCATTACTTTTGGCACCCATAAGCTTGCGCAAATATCGCGGACAAAGCGGCAGCACCCGACACCGCCAGAGATTTGATTCCGAGAAAACGGAACACAAGCTATAGCACTACGCGGTTCCACAAAGGCGCTCCTTCTCCCGTTCTAGAAGCCATTTTCGGTCCGCCTCCAGCTCACCATACTTTGACAAGCGGTCCAGCTGAGCCTTCCATCCAGCATCTCCAATACCATCCAAACGCGCACGTTCGTGCTCCGACAGGGTGCCCGCCGGACGAAAGCCGTGTCGCACCCATCTAATCAGCCCGCCGGAGCAGTACTGGGTAAATGAGTACCTTGTCTCCCCGTCCTGGATGGGAAGGTTTCCATGGCAGAGCCCCGCCGAGGACAGAAGTATGGTGGCCCCCGTCGGAAATTCGACCTTCAGCCGAAGGTCCCAGAATAGCATGTGGCCCCCGTGTTTGTGATCAAAGTCACCAAACGCGGTTATGGCGCATGCCAAACCGGGATAGTTTTGTGTGTCCTTATGTGGGAAGCATGTTGTGCCTGGGCCGAGATTTGCAGTCGCGGCCGGATACGCACTGCAGGTGAAGTTTGGTTTGATTTCTGGATGGCGCTTGTACAACGCCGCCAGGTTCAACCGCATATGCTCGTAAGGCTTTGGGAAGAAAGACGCCAGGCCCTCTGCAACGGACCGTCAGTAACGCGTTGCAGAAATCGGCAAGATGCCGCGCACCGCTCTGATGCTTTGCGACCCGACTCAGGTCTACGGCTTCCCGCAATGAGTTCACCATTTCTTGCTCCGACGTCCCGTGCACGAGAGTTCCCGGTGCCTGGTGGTCCGATCAGCTTTCCGTATTCCGTCTCGGAATACTCGCTGACGCACCGTTGCTCCTCCACCATAAGATACGCCAAATGAGAGCGGAATAAACCGCCCGCGAGGGTTCGCTTCAACCTTTGCTGTTGTACACACGCCCTTCATCTCACCGAACAACCGAGTGTTCTCAAATAGGACAGCCAGTCTGCTCATCACCCTATCCCACCGCATCTCCTCGGAGTCGCGCTCGCCGTCCTTTGGTCTACCAAGCAGGACAGCAATAATGCGCCACTCACGGTCCAAAATCACGCAGGTTTCTCTATTACAACACTGTCAGCGGCCGAGCGGGCGCACGGTAAACAGCAACTTTGAACGTACCGGCCATCCCAGCCGACGGTCGCCCACTCATCCTCTTCAAGGCACGGAGCGCTCTCACCCACCAAGCTCAAGTCATCCAGGCGCCTCACTTGGTAGGCTCCCTTACGTGTCACGTCGTAGCGAACTGCATCAAAGTGGTCTACTATGAGTGCGGGGGGGTCGGAATTCCGTGCAGCAAAGCTTTGGCTGTGCCGATGGGCGTTCGGATCTTCTTGAAGCTTCTTTTCCATTCGGCGGCGCTTGGACCCCGCCTTCTGGCTTGCGCGCATGGCGCGGGTCCTGTCTTCCCACTGAAGTCCACTCTCCGCAGCCTTTCGCTTTGCCGCGTCAGTACGTTCTCGGCGGCGCTGGCGGGATGCTTGCGCGTTACTCGGTCCGGTCGCATCCACCACGACGTTGGAACCCAAGGCTGGTGGCTGGTCCACGGAACGGATCTTGGAGTCCGGTGGTACGTCTGGCGTGGGGACAAACCCTGTCGGACCTGTCAGGTTGAGACGGTACGCAGCATGAGTAGACAGCGCACCGGCGGTCTGGTCAGTCGGAGTTGTGGCCACATCTGCAGAGTGCTGGCCGAACTCTGACAGAGGCAGCTCGCCCAGCGCCAGTTGCTCCTCGTCTAGCACAGCTTGGCGTAGAATTTGATCGTACGCCAGGTCTGTGTGCAGGGGCTTGGTGGTCCCGAGCGTCCCGTGGACGCGTCCCGACAGCTCAATGCGGATCTGGGCGACAGGAGGTCAGGCTGTTTGCACACCTACAGAGGCTGGGAGTACGCACAGGTGGGTTGTGGGTTGGCTCGGCGGATGCGTGCATGCTGGGGGAGATGATGGTCAGCACAAAAAGGGACGTTGCAGACCCATTCTACGTGCGGGGCACTGCGGAGACCCAGAGGCGGTGCATCAGTGCCGTGGAGGGGCTCATCTGCAATGACCTCGGGGCCACGCGCGCCTCAAGCGCAGCCGGTCCAGTCCGCGCATCAGTGCCGTGGAGGGGCTCATCTGCGACTGTGGGGCGACCGGCCTTGCGGCGGGGTGCTAAGACCGAGGATGTGACTCACGGAGCTCAGGGTCGGCACACGGCACCAGAAAGGGACAGCAGGCGGGCCAAAGAGCTGAGGGTTGAGGGAGGCTCTTAAGGGAAGGTGGAGGTGGCAGGGAGGCTGAGTCAAAGTACTTGATCAACGACAGCAGCTCGCTTTGTTATGATTTGTTTGAGTGGAAGCGCGTAGGCGCCGACATGTGACCGTGGAGACTCGGTTAAAGTTGAGTACAGGTTTTCCTACATTCCAACCTCGCCATCGCTCTCCTCGCTAAAGTCCTCCTCACTGTCCGTGAAGACCGCCAGTAACGGCTGCTCCTCTACCATAACCACCTCGCGTACCGCCGGATTACGCATCTCCTGCACAAAGTCGGGTATCGCAGGGTTTGGGTGTCCACCAACGTACTCGAACCCGCCCTCGGCATCAAGGTGGCCGTCGAGCACAACCCCACGCGGTAAAGGCTGACCACCTTCTAAGGCATATCCGTCGTCCTCTGGCAAATCCGCGTCAGGATCCACCCACCCCACGGACGCTATGGCCCTAATGACAGCGGCGGCAGCGTGACCCCCAGCTCGGAGCGCATCCCTAGAGCTTTCCAGCAGGGGTCGGAAAACCGGCCAGAATTCGCCTTGGAAGTCAAGGGAGGTAATTTCAGGTGCCCCGATTGCCTGGAACCTGCTCTGGAGAAACTCATCAACGGCGGGGGGGACGAGCTCAAAGACGGGGTGATCCGGCGGTGCGTACGTGTCCTCCATTTCATTGAACAGTTCCGGAGGCACTGGCACCTATGCGGAGTTAGCAGGTTCAATGGATGACGAGGCAGAGATTGCAGCGTACAAGCAGATCCAACGCGCCGACGCTGCTTGGATATTCTAACATCAGTTTTGGAACGCCGTCAGGGAGGAGCTTGTGCCTGTTTGCCCGCCTTCGAGTCATGTTTTGCTGCAACGTCCACGCGTCGAGTTCTTGCTGCATCCATGGAATGGCTAGCCAGCGAAAGACCAAACTAGCCATTCCGGCGGTGTTCCATCAGTTGTGGAGGACAGCGAGCTGATGACAGAGACGGACCTGTCCAGAGAGTTGTTCGGATCATACCAGCCCTCCAGCAGGCCCTGCTCCAATGTGGTCTCGAAGCCGGGAGCAAAGTCGCGGCGGAACATGGACCAAAGGATCTCGGGCTTGATGTTTTTGCGAGTCCGCATCCAGCGATGCTGCACGCTGTCTCCAAGCTCTGGATCCAGGCGCCTTCGGATCGCCGTCTGGGCGTTTGCAATTCCGTAGTTCTCCGAGCCAGGATCGCTCTGAGTCACCAGCGGCACACCTGTGATTTGATACAGGTACGTCAGCTGCCGGCTGGGCTCCACCGCGCAGATAATGCGCTTTAGTATATCAACGTACCCTGCATTGTCCGAGCGTGGTCGAGGTAGTACTTGCAAATGAGCCGGGGGTTGCGATTGGTCCACCACACTTTGAGCCAATTGAGGTACCCGGTGTGGACTTCAACGGAGCAGTGAAGAAAGAGACCAAACCGCCTCCACTTGTCATGCTGATCCTGTGCCCACGAATCGTGGACGCCCGTGGACCAGTACTGCCTCCGAATGAGGCGGTGTGCCCTTCGGTTTTGGACTGCGTCAGGCTCTGTGGCTCTAAGGTATGCCGCTACGAGCTTCCTAAAATAGGCGCAATGTGCGGACCAACGGAATGAGCCAACGAAATGAACCGACGGAATATGCCGAGAGAATAAGCCATGCATACCTTGAGACCGCAATGCTGTACTGCAAGAAGAGCAAGTCGCGGATCTTCCGAGCACCTCGATTCGGGTACTTCTCGCGTATAGGGGGAATGTACACCGCCAGTGTGGCCATGGTGTGCTGCTGCTTGCGTGCACCGTCAAGGCCCCATTCCCTTCTGCGGCGTCGAATTGTAGGAATGCTATGAGGAGCGGCGAGGTCTTAACGCTAATGCGACAGGATCGGAATGGACGGCGCCCTACCTGAATGAGAAGTTATCCGTCCCAAACTCGATCTCGCAATATTTCACTATCTGGGCGTCGGTACATCTGCAGTCGAAACAGCGCGTCACAAAGGCGCGGAATGCATCGGTGTCCGCTGAGAGATCGGAATTAGCTGAATTGATGAAGCAGTAACACAAATGAAGCACGTACGGGGACCCTTATACTGGTTGGTCTGTCGAGGAATGTCGCGAAGCATGCGGGGCGGGTGCGCCAACGGACGAGATAATGCGTCGGGGGGGAAAGGTCCTGACAACGTTGGCGGCATTAGGCTCGCCATTTATACTTCTGAACGTCCACCAGAGGGCGCACATGTGCGCTAGTAACTCCGCGGGGATTGACAATGTTCTTTGACAACCAGCCGGTGACATGCACAGCGCCGCCGGTTAATCTTTCTCACGGCACTCCTGGCAGGTATATTTCCTGTGTTACTACTATCAGCAAAAGCCGGACTTGATGTTGCACCGCACTGATCGACCTTGCACAAGCATCATTACGCTGGCGGATACCCCGTATGGCACCCATAGTACCATACGCTCTACGTATAGCTTGCTTTCGTTGTGGGGGGGCTTAGCCTCCTTGTCTGTGGAAGCTGAGCCTCGTTAAGAAATTCATTCGCAACCATACATCTCGATTGATTTCCCCATGCATGTCGGAGACAAGACCTACAGGATGCATGTCGGAAAGGCATTCTACGGGAGCTCTCAGTACTGGTAACCATGCAAATGATCAACTTTGATCCGCTTCCGCGAGGGATGCGGAGACGCGGAGAACGCAAAGTGATCGATCTTACGGAGCCTCGTGAAGACATGCTCTCAGTGCTAGTAACTATGTAGATGATTGACTTTGATCCGCTTCGGCGTCAGATGCGGAGATGCGGAGAACGCCAAGTGATCGATCTTACGGAGCCTCGTGAAGAAATTCATTCGAAACCATACGCCTCGATTGATTTGCCAATGCATGTCGGAGAATTAACATACGCGATGCATGTCGGAAAGTGATCCTACCGGAGCTCTCAGTGCAAGTAACTATGTAGATGATCGACTTTGATCCGCTTCAGCCAATGCATGTCGGAGAATTAACATACGCGATGCATGTCGGAAAGTGATCCTACCGGAGCTCTCAGTGCTAGTAACTATGTAGATGATCGACTTTGATCCGCTTCAGCGTTGGACGCGGAGATGCGGAGATGCGGAGAACGCCAAGTGATCGATCTTACGGAGCCTCGTGAAGAAATTCATTCGAAACCATACGCCTCGATTGATTTGCCAATGCATGTCGGAGAATTAACATCCGCGATGCATGTCGGAAAGTGATCCTACCGGAGCTCTCAGTCCTAGTAACTATGTAGATGATCGACTTTGATCCGCTTCGGCGTCGGATGCGGAGATGCGGAGAACGCCAAGTGATCAGAGATTGCAACCGCGAGCGATCAACGGGATTGAGCCGTGCAGGGATTGGCACCTCCCCTGTTGATTGTGACCGCAGGTGAACAGAGCACCATACTCATGGCGACATGCATACGGATCAGTTGTCTCATTGTTGATCAAACTCTACCATCACATATGTGAGAATGAAAAATGATCGATTGCCATGTTTTAAGAAACCATCAAACCAGGGAGCAATCATCATGGCAACGTATTCAACTCTATGCAGTGAGAAGTTTCGTATGGACGGTCCATCAAGTCAGGCGCAACCCCTCTGCCTGATCAATCAAACACTGTAAGTAGTACGCCGAGGCATTAGTTCCGGTCGCCATTGCGTGAACCGCCTCTCGAATGGCCGCCATACCAGCCGCATTCTGCCGCCTGATACTAAGTAGCGTACCTCGAAGGCTGTCCAGATCCGCATCAGCCGACTGGGGCGTGTCTGAACAAGGTGACTGTCAGAAAGCATGCTTTCTCTGCCTGCACAAGATACGCACCGAGCAGTTCCGCGTTAGCATACGGCCGTCGCCCCTGCGCCTGGTCGATAACGGACATCGCATACGCCGTGTCGGCGTTGGAGTTCGTCACCAGGACCTCAACTGCGGCCAGCACGGCGTCCTGACCTGTCGCAGTTTCACTTTTGATGTTGTCCACTGCACGTCGGATGCTGTCGATGTCGATGGCCAGTGGGTCCGATGGACCTGCAGGGGGTGAGTATTGACAAACCACTTCTGATGTAATGGACGTACGTCGGTGTTGCAGGGGACGGTATGGAGTCCAACCGTCGTGCGGAAAGACAGGGTAGCTACGCACGGTCCCTCCGGTGCCTGATGCGAAGGTTTGTTAGATGAATGCCAGACAGTGCTGTCAAGCGTACCTTCCGTCTCTACTTCGCGAGGGGCCCTATCCTCCTCGTTGGCTCTCTGCTCCGTCTTGACAACGGCTGCCTGCAGCTCCGGGTCCGGGGTGCTGATGCCTGTGCCCTGGGGCTGGGCGAGGATTGTGGAGGGGCCTGGCGACAGGGTGAGAGTGTGCGGAACTGCCCGCGCTTTCAGACGCCGCTTGCTGGCAGGTCCCGGGCGTTCTTCAGCATCCCTCTGTCGCTTCAGCTGACCCACGGCGTGAGACGGATTTGCTGGCGCAGCTGCGGGGCTGACTATGGGGACTGTGGTCGGCGCGGAGACAGTGGTGTGAGAGTGGGCGGTAGCTGCCCATGCGCTCGCACGCGGGGCCGTCGTGGCCACAGCGAAGACAGCCGAAGGTGCAGCGTCGGCGACCGGACTGGCACGTGGGTCCGTCAGCGGGATGGGAGAGATGGTGCGGTTGGGCGCGGGCCCGAAGGCGGCTGACGCGGGCGCAGGAGCGCGCTCAACCTCGCGTGTCGGAACAATGGCCACCGTCGGTGGCTCGGTACAGACGGGGGAGGTGGACGTGTCCAGCTGTAACCGCACTTTCCTCGGGGCAATGGGGCTGGGGGCAACCGTGCCCGCAGAATTGGCGCTGGGATAGGGCCCATCATCTCGCATCGCAATGGCAGCCAAAGGCGCCACGGACTCAGCGGTGATGGGTGTTGGCATTGGCTCCGGTGCAGCGGCCATCCAGCCAGCGGAGAACGTCGGCGAGGCGGCGAGCGTCGACGGCGCGGGGATGACAGGGGAGGCGGGAGTGGGCTGCGGAATCTCCGGCTGTGCCCTCTGTTTCCCTGGGTGCGCAGGGACTGTGGGGGTTACAGGAGGAGGCTGCGACGCGGTGCCGCCAGTGGAGATGATCGGCGAGGCGGCCATCGGAGGGACCGTCGGCGGGACAGACATGAGAGGAGAGGCGGGAGTGGGCTGCGGTATGTCAAACTGCGCCCTCTCTTTCCTTGTGTGCGCGGGGACTGTGGGGGTTACAGGAGGCAGCTGCGATGCGGTGCCGCCGGCGGAGACAATCGGCGAGGCGGCCATCGGAGGGACCGTCGGCGGGACAGACATGAGAGGAGAGGCGGGAGTGGGCTGCGGTATGTCAAACTGCGCCCTCTCTTTCCTTGTGTGCGCGGGGACTGTGGGGGTTACAGGAGGCAGCTGCGATGCGGTGCCGCCGGCGGAGACAATCGGCGAGGCGGCCATCGGAGGGACCGTCGGCGGGATGGACATGAGAGGGGAGGTGGGAGTGGGCTGCGGTATGTCGAACTGCGCCCTCTGCTTCCTTGGGTGCGCGGGGACTGTGGGGCTTACAGGAGGCAGCTGCGATGCGGTGCTGCCGGCGGAGACAATCGGTGAGGCGGCCATCGGAGGAACCGTTGGCGGGACGGAAATGACAGGGGAGGCGGGAGTGGTGTCCAGCTGCGGCCTAGGGTGCCTCGGAGGCGCGGGGACGGTAGCGTCCAGAGAATGGACTGGCGAATCCGGCGGCTGAATGGAGCTGGCAGCAGGGGTGGGGGCTCGCGCCGTTGCGCCTTTCTTCTTGCCCTTTTGTTGGACTGCATCGACACTACCGGCAGGCGCACCTGCAGTTGGGTTGAGGGGTACGGAGGGCACTGTAGCTGGTGCATCTGTAGACGGTTAAACGTGAGGAAGGCTGATGCAGGTCGGAGGCCGCACCTGTCGTCTGCCCTCCACCGCTCGCCCCCACACTGGCGGGAACACTGTCTGTCGAAGTGGAATGAACTTGCTCGACCATTGTGATGTTCAGGCCAAGACCAAATTTTGCTGGTTGGACTGGGAGGCCGCACGTTTAGTTCCCATAGACGGATAGAGGAGTGGGTCGGAACGCACAGGTGACGCCGCCGGTTTTGGACCGCCTGACAAGTACTGTTTCTGAAAAGACCAAAGGTGTCAGTGGGAAGACAAAGGGTGAGAGACGGGGCAGGTCCTACCTGGCTCCCACTGCTCGCGGGGTGGCATCAGACAAAGTCCCAACTCCGTGCTCGTTGACGAAATGATGTGACTGTCACGCATCACACCATTGCGACTCCGCGCGGGCTCACGACTTCACCGCCTTGTCCAACCGCCGTCATGACCGACTCGACAACTTCCTCGCCATCCCACTTACAGCAACACCTTGACCTTCTGGCGTCACGTGTGCTGCTTGCATCCAGGGCATTGGATGCCTACCATGAGCCGGATGCCCCCAGGTGGCATTATATGCTCGTCTCCGAGATCGTAGGTAGCTCAACCTTCTGCCACTGACGTGCTAAATGTTTTTGCTAGGAAAATGCAGTGGAGTTTTACAACTCCAACAAGTCTTCAAATCTGACCGTACCAACCGTCCTGTCCATGGCCGCGCGTGCGTACGCAGATGAGGTTGCGGAGCTGGTGGATGTCGGAAGTATTGTACGGTCCGGAGCAGACTTCGAGGTTCGTGGCCTTGACGAGGCCACCGACAAATGGTGGTGCGAAATTGGTAGGCTTTCAATGTGACTTGCCTGCCGTCCGCTCCCGCTGACTCGTGCCAACCAGGCAAGACAGTTGAGGCGGGTGGGTGTCTCTTGTCCACTGCCTTCACCATGTACCGCCTCGTCATTCCACGTACTGCATTTGATTCTTGTAGCGGCGGGACCGTGCTAACTTCTATGCACATAGCCCGACCTGTGTCGCCTCCCTCCGATCATCGCGGTTCCGACGTAGGTGAACCGGGAAGTCATCCTGGTGCGTTGCAAGCCAGGCGCCATTTGTGCGCGCATTGCTAATTGGTTGTTGGTTTCTCTGGGTACCAGTCACCCCCAGCGCCGGCAGCGTTCACGGGGAGGAGCTGTTCGCTGCAGGGGTTCGAGACTCACAGGACAGCGATGGGGACGGCGAGTTTAGCCCGTCCCACTCCGCAGACGCCTCGCCCGAACCCTCCACCAAGCCGCCGCTGCCTCCATTAGTTCCGCGGCCGGACGGACGGATGTCTGCGCGTTTGGCGGGGCAGAGGAAAACGGATCCGCCCAGGACCCGCGCCAAGGTGGCCGCGACGTCGGAGTACACCGTAGCCAATGTAAGTTCTTGATCCGCGCCCGAATGCACCTTACTGACCCTGACTTGTAGCCGCCCTGCGAGAGGTGTCAACGCGTCGGCGTCGAGTGCCACACGTCGGAGAGAGCGGCCTGCATCCTCTGCCAACAGAAAAAGCAGAACTGCTCTTTCTCCGCGGGCAGGGGCTTTGGCCCGCGCTCAGGCAAACGTGCTCGGGCAACGCAGGCAGAGAGCAGTGCTGTCAAGGCTAGCGCGGGCAAGGCGCAAAAGCGGAAAACTGTGGCGTGTAAGTCCTGCGATACTCCCTCACTTCCTAGGCACTTAGGTCCGCCATTTCGCAGATGTCGAGCTACCTGCGCAGGTCAAGCGTGCGCGTGCTGACGACCCAGCGGCGGATAGCGCTGGCGCAAGTGGTCCCCAGGCGCTGCAGACTGACGTCCCGTCAATGGCCGATGTGATCCGGCGTTTAGACCGGATCGAGCAACTGCTGCAACAGGTTGTGCAAGACAAGCAGCAACCAGGCGCGGACTGATCGATCAAGCACCGGACCATCATCTTGCGGGTGATCGGGCGTGGCGAGCCAACTCCGACTCACGGGCGACCGGGGTAATGTGTAATTAGTATTTGCAATACGAATCACCGGTCTTCTTGACGAGCCACGAGCGACCGGTATCATGCTGAGAATTCCGCAATATGAGTGAGAGGGCATCTTGACAACCGGAAGCCGCTGGGATAAAGGACCAGCGAGGACGTTGCACTATTTCACCCCCCCGCCCACTCCTCGTCGCCTGGGCCGCCTCGCGGTGACATCTGGCCCACATCCTAATCCGCACTCTCCTTGAACTTATTCCCCACATTCATTCATTTGGTATATATCTGCACCCCTCGTCAGACCATGGCCGACGCACAAATCATAGCGGACTTTACGGAAGATCCGAATGCCGATCAGCCCATCAAGTGCGAGCGGGCACGCTGCCAACGAGCGGACCAGCTGTGGAAGAGAAGTGAACTGACGCTCGTGAAGTTCCACGGCGGGGCACGTCCGATGCAACTGTGCTGCCCGGACTGCTTCCAGCATTATGCTAACAAGGCTGGCACGGTCATTGCACCCGGTATGTTTCCATGCGTTTATACTACGCAATCAATCCAATTGACGTCTATACAGGACGGGCGGACGACTTCGCGCCCGACCTCACGGTTGGTAGCTCGGTCGGCCGGCCGGTCGACAGCCAGTCGTTCCGCACGTCGGTCAGCAAGTCACGCGTTACGCCGCCACCTTCCGAACGTCGGCACGAGGTCGGTGCACCTGCATCTGCGTCTGTCGAGCGCAGCGTCCCCCATACCGAACAGCCGGCCACTGCACCGCCTGTTCCCCAGCACCCATACCCCTTCCCCGGTTCCACGTTCCGCGTTCCGCCGAATACGAACCACCTCCCCGGTGCTCAGTACAACCCCGCGGTCCCTCTTCCCCCAAACGCCAACCTACTCCCAGGTCCTCCGTACGGTCCCGGAGTTCACTTCCCACAATATGGACAACCCGGTCCTTTCGGTCCATTCTTGTATCCGGGATGGGGTGGGATGCCAGTGCCCGGGCTTGCCCCCGGACCGAGTCGTCCCTCCGCCGAGCCTGCGACAGCGACTCCCTATGGAGGTAACGGTGAGGCGGAACAGCGAGAAACAATTCGCAAGCAGGTAGCGGCTGCGCAGCGCGGTGGTGAGTTCCGTACACGGCATGTCGTCCAAGCGTTCTTGACGTGCACCATCCAGATCCTCGTTCGGTTGTTCAGGCTGTGAGCTCGCGCGTTGGCGCTCCACGTGCCGGATTTCCTGCAGGGAAACCCCCCACCATTGTTGGCCGCACTGTACCAACACCATTTGCAATTCCGTCTACACCGGCATCTTCTTCAACCATCCCCTTATTGCAGGCGCTTCAGGCTCTGCAACGAGAAAACATTGCGTCCAGTCGGCAGCCCGGGTACAGTGAGCACCATGCTCTGATGGACAAGGCTCAAGAGCTGCTGCGGGCCAGCGGCCAAGGTACGGAGTCCGTTGGTGCGGTGAAGTTCTCCCTCAAATACATCGGTCCTGGGAAGCCCAGGCAGATTGGCGTACGTTTGCATCATCCCCCAGCCTCCGACTGCTTTCTGACCGGTGGTCGTAATCCCATAGAATGTCTGGCAGGTTATCGAGGCCGTCCCACATCGCGCTGGCCCGGACCTACTTATGGAGGTGGCAGTGGTGGCTCTCCGCCCCGTATTTGAAAAGTGGGCTCCCGGCGCGGAATTCCACCACGACTTGCTAAGCCTCCGCAAGCCTAACGGTGCACTCATCTCTATGTCTGCAGTGGCTCCGCTGCTCGAGCAGTGGGCCCAGGGGAGGAAGCCTACAAAGGCCTCCGGGAAGGCCTTCTCGAAGAAGTTCGCGGAGCTCGATGTCATCCTGGATCAAAATAGTTACCTGGCAGCCGAAGACATCGCAGTAGAGTATTCCGCTCGCTTGTACGAAGAGCGACGGGACAAGTCAGACCCGCGCACGGAGTCCACAGCTATGTCGATGGATAGCAATGTGTCGGCTAAGCGCAGTCGGACCACGAGCAACAACGCCGGAATTGCAAAGGTACCGCTTGTTTCCTGCAGTAACACGGAGCAGACGCTGATGCCTACGGCGGTTCTAAATAAGAGGCCCAAGAGTGTATTCACCTTAGGGTCCGCTCCGGTCAGTTTGAAATGAGGTTTCATTATGTAGGACGCTGATGTACACCTATAAACCCTGTAGCAGTCGACGGCATCGGCGAGCAGACAACGGACTGCTGTGGTTGAGGTGAGGGAGCGTCGGAGGAGCGGTACATGACAGAGGTGCAAAATGCTGACTTTCTGCAGGACTGTGAGGATGACGACGAACTGGATGACGAACCGTCGGATCACGCTCCCCCGTCCAGTGAGCACATGGCCCGCGCTCTTCGCTTGGCTCTGCCGACGCAGCCAAAAGAGGCCAGGAGACTACGTGAGTAACCCTGTCAATTTCTGTCGATGTCACTGAAACCTGCTGCAGTCCCTCCTCCGGCCCCTGAAAAAGAAGTCGTCTGGGTATCCGTTCAAATTCCGCACGACTTGACTCACGCGGATATCCAAAAAGGTCTACGATTGCGGGATCTCATCTCCGGCGCTGTGGGCATCGAGGTCAACCTCGAGTACTCGAAAGATGCCGTCGCCATGTTCGGCGCGTTCAAGAAGGCATTTCTTGGGCGCACGAGCGCCCCCATCTTTCCGCACACCGAGGAAAGCGACGTTTGCTTGAAAGTAGCGGTGGAGAAGAACGAGGCGTTGAACACCTACGTTGTGTACGACGAAGTGCTACAGATGAGCAAGCTTTCTACGGAGATCGGATGCACGGTCTGGGCGCGCTACCTTCTGGACTTGGTGTACCAGTTCATCGAGGACTCCAGGAGGGACGTAACGGTGCCTCTGATGCGCTTCGTGCGCGTCGCCCTGGCCACGGCAGTTCAGGCGAACAAGAACGGCAGGATGGTGTGCATGGTTGAAGAGCCAATTCCGGGCGTGTTCCGCAGGTATCAAAACAACTCATCGGCGGTACCAAACTACGCGAATCTTCCTGAGGCCGACCACGATCGCGCGACATTCCTCGCGTTCGCTCAGCACGTCCAATTCTGGAAGACCGAGGAGCTGGCCTTCATGGCTGATGTTCAAGGTCCGTGAAGTCGTGGGATTCATGTAGACGTCCTGGCTGACCCCGCACTTGATAGGCAATGAGCAGCTTCTCACCGACCCCCAGATTATCACAAACCCGTCCGTCGCTGCTCCTTATTCCGCTGTTTTCCGCTTTTGTTCTCTGACCACTGGAGACCGCACTACAGTGACCTGGGAAAGGTTTTTGGGCAGGGAAACTATCAGCCCCTGTGGTATAGCTTCCCAACGGAGCACGTCTGCAACAAGTATTGCCTTGCCTTCAACTTGCCCGGACTTGAGCCGCACCGCCTACCGCCCCGCGTGCCGCCCCCAGCTCCGGCTCGTGTCACACGGTCCAAGGCGAAGAAGCGCAATGCAGGTGTGCCAATGGCCATGTGGAGTACTTATCGGGATGACTAACCCTGCGTTTTAGAGTCGATAGGTGCGAATCCCATGGACCCCGCCACACCGGCGGACTAATCCCATGGACACCGCCACACCGACGGACTAACTGCAGTCTGCCTTGCCGATTGTATCTATTGCTGTGTGGCATTCGATAGACCTGGATTCGTACATTCTGCCACCGACCTCAATATTCATTTTTCATTTGGCTTTATTTTATCCTACCTCTGACGTGCTACTTTCATTTGCTTACAGTTCAACTGTTCCGACTTGGACTACTCACCGGGCGTTCCAATGCACGCTCCGATGTATGAGCCGCTTTATGATTTATATTCCTTTGTTGACTATCCGTCCACGGACTGCTCACCGCGCGTTTCAATGCACGTCCCGATGTATGAGCCTTCTTCGTCTTCAATTTATTTATACCTCCAACGTAGACGGATTTCAAGTGTAAGCACTCGTTGTGAGTACCGCCGACCCTACGAACTGCCAAATCTGAGTCCAGGGCAAGCTCCCCATCCAGTAAGGGGGTGGCACATGGTCCGATATGTCGAAATGCCGTCAAAGCTACGGTAGGTGGGCGGTGCAAAAAGCAGACGCACCAAGTGAGCGGATTGCGGGATCGCGACGCGGTCCGCACTGTAGACGCCTGAGGTCCCGAGACGTTGGTGGTGCTCGACGAAACAAAATTGGACCGCTGAAACAACGAGAGAGAAGGTTGTCGGTATCGGTAGGCGGGCAGCGCGAAAAAAAGACGCACCGAGTGAACAGAGTGACGGCTCGCGACGCGGTGCACACTGTGGACGCCTGGGGTCACCAGCCGCTGGTGGTGCTCGACGAAACAAAATCGGACCGTTTCAATAACCAGGGAAAAGGTTGTCAGTATCGGTAGGCGGGTGCCGCGAAAACAAAACGCACCAAGTGGGCGAGGTGCCGGATCGCGACGCGGTCCGCACAGTGGACGCCTGGGGTCCCGAGGCGTTGGTGGTGCTCAAAGAAACAAAACCGGACCGCTGAAACAGCGAGGGAGAAGGTTGTCAAGATCGGTAGGCGGGCAGCGTGAAAGCAGACGCACCGAGTGATCGGAGTGCCGGCCCGCGACGCGGTGCACACTGTAGACGCCTGGGGTTCCCAGGCGACGGCGGTACTCAACGAAACGAAATTGGACTGTTGAAAAAGCGACGAACGATGCTGTCAGGGTTGGTAGGTGGGCGGTGCGAAAACAAAACGCACTGAATGGGCGAGGTGCCGGCTCGCGACGCGGTCCGCACAGTGGACGCCTGGGGTACCCAGCCGTTGGTGGTGCTCGGAAAAGCAAATTCGGACCGCTGCAAAAGCGAAAGGCATGGCCGTCAGCATCTGCAGGCAGGCAGCGCGAAAAGCAAACGTACCAAGTGATCGGAGTGCCGGATCACGATGCGGTTTGCACAGTAGACGCCTGGGGTCCCCAGCCGTCGGTGGTGCTCGACGGAACAAAATCGGACCGTTTAAAAAATGAGGGAGAGGGTTGTTAGTCTCGGTAGGCGGGCGGCGTAAAAAGCAGACGTACCGAGTGTGCGGAGTGCCGGATCACGACGCGGTTCGCACAGTGGACGCCTGGGGTCCCCAGCCGTCGGTGGTGCTCGACGCAACGAAATCGGACCGTTGCAAAAGCAAAGAGCATGGCCGTCAGCATCTGCAGGCAGGCAGCGCGAAAAGCAAACGTACCAAGTGATCGGAGTGCCGGATCACGATGCGGTTTGCACAGTAGACGCCTGGGGTCCCCAGCCGTCGGTGGTACTCGACGGAACAAAATCGGACCGTTTAAAAAATGAGGGAGAGGGTTGTTAGTCTCTGTAGGCGGGCGGCGTAAAAAGCAGACGTACCGAGTGTGCGGAGTGCCGGATCACGCCGCGGTTCGCACAGTGGACGCCTGGGGTCCCCAGCCGTCGGTGGTGCTCGACGGAACGAAATCGGACCGTTTAAAAAATGAGGGAGAGAATTGTTAGTCTCGGTAGGCGGGCGGCGTAAAAAGCAGACGTACCGAGTGTGCGGAGTGCCGGATTACGACGCGGTTCGCACAGTGGACGCCTGGGGTCCCCAGCAGTCGGTGGTGCTCGGAAAAACAAATTCGGACCGCTGCAAAAGCGAGGAGCATGGCCGTCAGCGTCTGCAGGCAGGCAGCGCGAAAAGCAGACGTACCAAGTGATCGGAGTGCCGGATCACGACACGGTCCGCACTGTGAACACATGGGATGCGCAGGCGGTGGTGGCGCTCGACGGAGCGAAATCGGACCGGTGATAAAACGAGGGAGAAAGTTGTCAGTATCGGTAGGCGGGCGGCGCGAAAAGCAGACGCACGGAGTTAGCGGAGTGCCGGATCGCGACGCGGTCCGCACAGTGGATGCATGGGGTCCCCTGTCGTTGGTGGTGCACGGGAAAACGGAAATCGATAGTTGAACAAACGAGGAATCACGCCGTTAGCGTTGGTAGGCGGGCAGCGCGAACAGTAGACGCACCGAGTGAGCGGAGCGCCGGATCGTGTCGCGGTACACACTGTGAACGCCTGCGGTCCACGCGCGTTGCTGCGTTGACGGCCGTAGAGCATACGAAAAGCTAGATGAGTGGCACAGGTCGCAGGAAACGAATCGAACGCACCAACGAAATGAACGTGCGACCTCCGACCTTTGGCAATTCCGGCCGCCGAATGGTCTGCTCTTTTCACTCTTCCTCACCACATCCACAATGCGTCTTCACTTTCTACTTTTTCTTGCGCCCGTCCTCTTGGAATGGTACAAGTACATGTTCGAGGTGTAAGTGAGCTAGGCAGGCAAGGTGCGCGTGCTTACTCGGTGTTCAGCCAGACACGCTACGCGTTCCCCATGGACAACAGCCCGGATGCCGGTCTTGACAGGGTTGAACTTCAGTGTGCGTCTTTCATATCATCCTTCGTGTGCCTAATAGCCCATTTGGTTGTCAGTGGTCACTGGTTGATGGGTATGATGGGTAGCAGGCGCACGTACGGAACTAAAGGGGTGGGCAGTACGTCTCTTCTTGTCTTTTCCTTGTGGTCCAAGGCTGATCTATCAGGTAGGCTTGACGCGCTGATACGTAGAATGTACCGAGGGATGTTTTCTTGAAGATAAGAGGCGTTCGTTTCCTTTGCACACCGATGCTGAGCGTCGCGCAGCCCTGATTCTGCTCGCAAACGCAAGTCCGCAAACCGGCGCCCTGCTGCGAGCGAAATCAATTAATTTCTTCCTTGCCATATTTACTGATGTTTTCAGCTGCTGTGTTGATATATCGCCGCATCAACGGATCACTGATGGTTTATATTTAATATATTATACAGGAGTTCCGGGGTATCATGTGTGCCGAGCGTGCCGCGTCATCCCAATTGAGGCTGATCGCTTAGAGCCTCCATATTGTGACGCCTCATGAGGCCCGTCATCCCCGTAATATACATTTTATTCCTGAGCAGCTCACAATGCCTTATCGACGACCTGCCGTTTTCATAATTATTACAGGTTTTCCCAATAATTATGAGCATTATCATGCATCATGAGCATCATCACACAATATGATCGAAACAACTAATATTGTATATTGCCACGCCGCCGGTCCTACAGGTGCTACTGCATACGAGAGATACTCCCCAACTAGCGAGTGCACTGGCGCACTATGTTGACGAAATGCCGGTACGTCGGGGCTGCTTCCTGCACGAGTCGCGTGCGACGGAATTGCATGGCGTGCACCGCCCCTGGTACATCGAGCGCGAGCGTGGTGCCGGAATGGAATGCTAGACGGCACAGCGAGAAGTGCGGTCGATCAGCCTCGGCATGAAGCCAGCAAAACAAGTTTCTTACCTAATATCGTGCAAGGTGCACTGGCGGCCGGGAACCGAGCACTGCAGCGCCTGGGCCTGTTCGTCCGCCAGGTGTGCGCGCGTGACACCGAAGGGAGAGGTCCTCGCGCCCTGCAATTTTCTGGACCAAGCGGGGCAATGAAAACACGGTGGATTAGCCTCTGTGTTAATCAAGCATAGCAGATCACGTACCTATCGCGCGAGCACTTGCGGGCACCTGCACTAGGAAGACGGGCGCAACGGCGCCCCAAAGTCAACACCGCGGGTCTTCCGGGGTGCGTCATCTCCGAGAGTCCAGCTGGTCAACTTGGGTTCCTGCAATCTGAGAGCTCAGGTACTAGGCTCTGTCTATATCACACGTCGCTGCAGCTCACGGCGTTTTGTAGCATGTTCGTCCCGGAGCCAAGTCGGCACATGGCGAACACGGACACCGGCGAGTGACCTGCCAAAGCCTGCCAGGCAATTCAAATAGCTGTATATGCGCATATGTGACTAACCTGTCGGCTTGAGTGAGGGCTCCAGCCTCCAGAGCTCGTCGGCATATGTTAAGATTATGTATCCTGGCTGATATCTCATCACAGCCTTGTCAAGGGAAGGGGGAAAATGCGCACCGCTGCGCGTCACCGGCGCCGCCTCGCCACTTGCGCCCCTTGTGCGCCCCCGCCGGCGGACGTCCACCAATTTGCGATATTTGTCCACCCCGGCGCGCGCGATGCGGTATTTCATTCCCGTCGGCACTGTTATTATTATAGCATAGGGATGTTGGAGCAGAAGAGCAGAAGAGCAAAGCAAAAATGTGAGCGTGCGGGTAGCGAGGAACAGGGATATGTTTGACTCGATAGCGGAGGCGGCAGCAAGGAGCAAGCGGAGGCGGCATCGATAGCAAGGAGCAAGCGGAAGCATCGTTCAGCGTGTAAAAGATTAGGGGGGGTTAGGCGAGAGGAGAGCGACGGAGGATGTGGGGGGAAGAGAAGGGAGACGTCGCCTCAGCGTCGCCTTGAGCGTTCGTTGTTTGCGCGCCACCTTGACGTCACCGGCTGCTGGCATCGCACGCCTTCGACTCCGAGTCGAACTTCGAGGCCTCCGAGCCTGCGCTCGCGCATATATGATAACTGTTCAGTTTGTTACCGACGCACCAAAACACCCACTACTTCCGTGAGGCGTTGCTACGTGTCATATATAGCCTATATAGCCTGTAATGAATCTAATGATGCAACTTGCTAAAGTATCGTCACGGTGTACACTCCAAACACACGCCGTCTGCATCTAAGAGCGTAGTTCTGGCGAGTGAAACAACGAGCCTCACGAGGCATCATGAGGCCTTGTAATGTCATGTGAACATAACGAAACAAAAAATACCTCATAATATCCCATTATTTTTTGTCGGAGTTGCTGATGTCCTCCGTGCCATCATCAGCTCGCCCGACCTACTAGCCACGTACATCCTTCTCCCTGAGTCCACACGGTCTGGCCATTCAACGCAAGCTAGCTAAGAATACGGCGCGCCTGATACTCAGTCACAGTGTGCCATGATTGCTCTCATCCCTCTCCGTCTCGCTGACCTGTACACACATAGCACAGCGCTGCGCATACCGCGTAGCCTGATCCTTGAGAATATGGTACAACACGAGCAAATGCAGCCCGTGAAGCATCGCCGGACCTATGGCTCGAGTCGCTCAATTCGTACCCGGACTTTCCCTGCAACTGGGTGCCACCGAGCGCCGACCCGACTTGCGCGCACGGTGTCCTGCACACGAACAAACAACTGGTCTCGGGGAGCCTGGATGCGCGAATGGAGGCTGGGTATATGCGACGTACGCTGTGTGTATGTGCAGTCCTTGCATCGATCGCTCACATAGCGTCCGGTTTCACGTCTCGCGCATTCATTAAGCCCTCGCCCGTGAAGATGCGCACAGGTATCGCTTCCGTCTGCCGGCCTTTGTACCGCCCGCTGCCTAGACTACGATAGTTCACTGACGGGCACTCACCCGCTATCAGCTCGGCGCACACGCCTACACCAAGCCAAAACCGTCGTTTTTATGTCTCTCGCTCGGGCACGGAGCTGCAGGCTGCGTTTTGCGCGAACATCGACCGGCCGCGTGCGGCGCGGATCACAGCGCTCTTCGAGGGCGACTCCTCGCCAATGTAGGATGCAAATGTTGTGTACCGAGGCGTCGCACTCCCTTCCAATAAAGAGCTCACTTACAGGCGAGAAGTATTGGCGAGCAGTGATATATAAATTTGGTCCACAGCGATCGTGACACCGACCACTGGCCGCAGACCAGAACGAACAGCGTGCAAATATTTAGAACGCGACCGCCAACGCCACTAAATCCGTCCGCTTTCCTCGAAGACGCGTTGCAATGGATAACCGTAATGTATTCATATATGTAAATGTGTGGGTAGTAAGTACTTAACTGTGGTAGATGCTATCGATACAAATTGAAAATTACCTGTGTTCTCATATGCCACTGATTCTAAGAGTAAAAAATGATGTCGATAATAAAACGAACGTGGATGTACAGGGAAAAAGCATACAAGGGGGGGGGGGGGGGGGGGGGGGGGGGGGGGATGATACAGAGTCCAGTGCGAGACATACAATGAAGAGAACGTGAGAGAGAAACTGGAGCAACGAACCAGGAACATTACAATGGAGCATAGAGCTCTTCCAACAAGGAGAACTGCTGAGGCATCGCCTCCCACGTCGATGCAAAATGCGTGCCAGACCCCATCGCCTCGTCGGAGGCAGGGGCAAAAGGAACATGCAAGTAGTTGCCGGGGTTGAAATGAGAGGGGGGCAGGTTGAACGGGTCGAGGACAGGCGGCCGGCCAGTGAACAAGATGGCCTGCGCCATCTGCTGTGCGGGCTCGCGCACCCACCGCTCCCGCGCCTCTCCAATCAGACGAACGGCCGCTTCGTGGGCGTCGAGCGGGGAGACGTTCACCGGCGGAGCGGTGTACGGAGCAGCACGCACGGGGTGCCTCGCGGGATGCCCAGCGCGTTTGTCGGCGGAGGAGAGGAAGGCATGCTTCTTCTCTGCGGGCGGTGAGGGCGGAGTGGCGACGGGGGGAGGGGAGGGAGACTGCCAGGCGGACGACGTCGTGAGAGGGGATGGTGACTCCGAATAGAGCGTCGTGTCGTCCTCGTCGAGAGCGGGCGTGCTGGAGGTGGACAGCACAGCGGGGGGGACACCGACGTCGGGCGCGTCAGTGAACTCGCCATTCGCGGCAGCGCGGATGTTGTCCATCGCGGCCTTGGCGATCGCGGCGGAGCGAGCGGCCCGCCTCGCTTTGTCCTTGTCGGCAAGGAGATCTTCGATCTCCCCGAACGTCATCACGGTGTACCACAAGACGTTCTTCCACTCGTTGAAGCACTTGTTGTTCTTGTAGCCCTTGCACTTCACGACATGCCTCTTGACCGAGTCGACACGCGCGCCGCCGCTGTACGAGTCGCATGAGCATGCAGAAAAAGCAGTATAAGAGAGATCACGAACCTCGCGTGGCACCCCTCGGTGCCGATCGCCGGGCACACGGCGGACTTCAGGACTTTGGTCAACCCTACCCTGTCCTTGAGCAGTGCGTCCTCGATGCTTGTCTGCCCCAACGCGGCCTGCACTAGCGCTGCCTCCTTGTCCTGTTCTGCCTTCTCCTCGACGGCTTTGCGGTGTTTTATGGTGTAAGGGTGGCGTCTCATCGCATCATCGTCAGCGGGTTTGTTGCAGCACTCGAAGTGCTCCAGGAGGTGGTCGAGCAAGTCGGGGGAAACATAGACCTGGAGTCAATAAATCAGCGTCCGATCAGCAGTTTGGCCTCTGGGAGTACGCACCATTTTGTACGTCCAATACGGGTGCCCTGGAGCCCGCTCTCGAGGCGGTAACTTGCCCTTCATCGCGAACACGACTTTGAGTGGGAGCATCGTCTTGCGCTTGCGGGGCTTCTTGTTGGAAGGTTCGGCGTCGTCGGAAGTCGTGTCGCTAGCGGCCAGCGCCAGGTCTAGATGGGGGCTTTCCTCGACTTCGGGGGCGACGATGGGCTTCACCTTCGCTGTGCGGCGAGTGGAGGTCTTTGCCGGCGCAGTGGGTTGAGCGGCGCGGGAGGGCGGAGCGGCGCGAGAGGCAGAGCCTCTCGCCTTCTGTGCTCGTGGCATACGTCCAACGACGGTGTGGGAGGTATGGAGGGAGAAAGCGGAGAGTTGCACAGCGGCAAAGAGTAGGATGAGAGAGATGTGAGATGGAGTGTCGAGCACACTTTAAGTATCCCAGTGCACACCCACCGGTTATTGCCCGAATTCCGGAGCATTGTTCGCACGGAACGGCTGGCTGCACGGCCAAAGGACCTCGCGGTCGCGGACGGGCCTGTGCCAAATGAAGTAAGTATCACGGATGCCACACAGGCACCTGCAGGGACCTACGATGACGCTTTGAGTAAGAAATGAAGGACAATGACAAAGCGGGAGAAATTCAAGAGGCACATACCATATTGGGTGCACCCACACATCGTCACAACTATTGTTCTCGCCGGCGAGCGCATTGCTGTCACCGTGACCCTTCATATAATCACATTTCACACCGATCGCAGCTCCACGTTGCAACGGAACGCGTGCATGCGACCAACCGGCATCGGAGAAATCAACGGAGTGTTACAGGGCCCCTGGCTAAGAGTCCGAAACATCCATCCGCCTGCCTTGCCTGTGTGCATTCAAAGCGAGCCCTACATGCGCGTGTAGTCTAACTGGAGACGACGCGCGTCAAAAGCGCGTTTGATACAAGGAATGGGCAGAGAACGCGCCTTGCGACTATACTCCGTCGCGACATCATGCTGCATGTGGTTCAAGATCCTACTAGGAAAGATCGATTGAGCCAGGAGCTAGCATCGGGTCGGGAATCTGGGCTGAGCCATGTCTCCTAACGACCATTCATTCTCAGGGCTTCCGAACCGAGATTTCCAAGAGAAGAGTGCGATCCAATGTAGATCTTCGTGGCTTAGAGATAATCAGAATCTGTGAACGAATTGCACGTACACCGCACTTGTATCGCGACCAATTAAACCGCTCCGGATGAAGGCGCCGGGAATTCGCGGTGATAGTACCCAGTTGGATTTTTCTAGATGCTAGAGCACGGTTCAAGTACTGATCAAGGTGAACCGCCAGCTGTACGAAGTAGGCCGGATCAAAGAGAGGCTGAGCTGGACCTTGACTCGGAGCTGTGATGCGGACGAAGTCTTCTTAGGTTAGGGTTCACGATCGCGTCTGTCTCCTCTGCTACGACATCCCTCGACATCGAGTTCTGTCCAACCGCCAAACCCGCCGTCCAGCTGTGCACCCACCTCCAGAATTCTCGTTCGGCACCGGTACTAAGCCACTGACACCAGTCTCGCGACGAACGTACGTCTCTTACGCCATCTGGCTTGTGCACAGTCAGAGCTGAGTCTCCCCAGCGCAGCATGGCTGCCCCTGCCATCCCATACGATGTCTACGTCGAGTTCATGGACTTGGTCTACCGGAACTCTCAGCACTTTCTCTCAGTAGAGGCGGCTCCTATTCCGCAGCATCGACTCCAGTTACGCATACACCCGTTGCCCGCCTCGCTCCCTGATGCACTCCGACAAAATAAAGCTCTCGGGACGTACGTACGCTCCTTGCAGATTGTGCTATTCCAGCCGAAGGCCACCAAGACCGACGGCGCCTTCGCCCTGCTCGCGCTCTGTCCAAATCTGCATGCCCTCTCTCTTTTCACAGTCTGTGATGCATCCGACATATCTACTCTAGTAGAGCGTATGCGCTGGATGGGCCTCTGCCCTGCTAGCCAGAACGGTGCGTTGTCGATCCTGTTTTTCGACAAGTAACGTACCATGCACACGGACAGACATTCTACCACAACACATCTCCCTCTTATACCATCCTACTCTCGTCTCAGTCTCGCTGACTAACGAAACCACACTCTAGACCACGCTGCATATACCCTGCCTACTCATAGACCCGAGTCTTCTTCACCACGAGCCCTCGAGACCTTCACACGTCGCCGGACCTGTGCCCGTCCGAGCCAGTACGTTCGCTAGTTCCATGCTCATGATACATCCTCGATAAACTCACCGAAAGGCATTTCAGCGCCGACGACAGCCGTGTACTCGTCAATATTTTGCACGGGCTAGGGTCGCGGGGGCCACATACCGCGCCGACGCGTCATCGGCACGTGATCAGTTCGACTCGTTCCTTGCTCTCACCCTGTCCACATTTTTCGAGCTGCCATCCCAGAACATCAACGACGCAAGCACCAAATGGACAGCCGTACGACATATCCCACGCACTTTGCCCGATCAGAGTCGGAAACCTGCTCCGAGTCTGACCCGGGCAACTGGATCAGAGGTGCAGTATCCGCTCTTCTAAATCCTACTGCGCTTGCTCACGCGGTTCACAGCTTTTCTAGCGCCCCGTACGACACCCTCGATCCAAATTGATTGAGCAACGTATGAGATTGGGAGCGGCTGGTCAGCCTATGTCGCGGTGCGGTGTCGCTGTATGCGCTCTTGCTTCGATCGCTTACACATCGCCCCGCCCTTTCACGCCTAGACGCAACGTGCGCTGCGCACTGAAGCTGGCTGATTCCCAGCCCTCTGAAGAATAATTCTCGTACGCTGAGGACGAGAGATAGACTCGGAGCGGGAAGGTTGCGGGAAGCCTAAGGTGCGTCATTGACGCGCTGGTCCTCGTATACCATTATCTAATGCGATTGCGTCTAGGGTCGAGCGTAATCTGCGTGTGCATCCCACAAGAGGAAGACCAGATGAACGTCGAGTGGAGTCTGGGAACGAGTCCTCGTCACGGGCTCTCAAGGCACGTCATATATCATCTGCGCTGTCTCCCATTTTTTTCTTCCTCACGCTGCATCCGCTAGGGATGTACGCATCGAACGGGGCCTCAATATCTCCCTCTCCCGGTGATTTCTACTATACAACCGCGACTCAATCTAACAAAAGCACGCGCTCCCGTCATTTCCAAGATATACCGCGCTCTGTGGCCGCCCAGGTGCGTCGTGTATGCGCTCAATTTCCTAGATCAGAGTCGTGTCTCACCGAGCGTTCTGTTCTCCAGGGCGAATCGCTCGCTTCTGCGCAAAAAGATCTCGCTCCGCGCGCATTTCTTAAGGTCCTAATCGTCGCTGCCCACGCCAGTCGTGAGTTTCTTACGTACTGTATGACGCTGGACGCGCAGCCGCTCCAGGGCGAGCGTGCGAGGTAGAATATCGAGGGGAATAAGTAGCAACTGCGCAGCTGGGTGCACCCACGTACTTATGCGCATACACCCGGCTTTTGTCAAAAATGCGCCATCCATAAACAACCGTGACCATCGGTGTACATCGATAAATACATGGATATGGAGACACACATGCAGCGAAGCCTGATACTGATGAATGCGAGAATACATGACAACTGCATCCAACAGACACAACGGTAAACTGGCGCCTACAGATGCGTATACAGCCCATGAGCACGCACGGCCGGCACATGCATGGAAAAGAAGGTAGACGTATGTACGCACACAGATGGTACTCCACTGGCGTGGCCGGTTGTTCACCACTATCAAAACACTCCAGTGGTGCGCGCAGCTGTTTGTCCCGGGAACATATTTAGCGACGTGGAGGTCAGTGAAGACTCAAGAGCGCATCGTACCTTCTAATGCGCCCTTGCGACAGAGTGCGGGGCGGAGAGCAAAAGGCCAGGATGAGGCGCGCGTGGGGGCAGGGGAATGGGGACATGGCGGGGAGAGGAGAAATCGTTGCTGGGAGGAGAGATGCAGGCAGCGCTTTATATATGGCGGTGTGTTTGGCTCGAGGAGCGGTGCCAAATAGCGGGTGGGCGTCGACGCGACGCGCTCACGTGCAGCTGCCTGTACTCACAGAATCTGACATATCTCTCGATGCCGGAGTACTTAACCACGGTATCACGGTTGCTGGCTTCACACAGTACTAGTACTGCAGACATCTACACAGAACAACTTGGGGAATAAAAATATTGTTCGGTGCGTGCGGCGCATATTACTTGGCTGCATACATACATACACCAAGGCTGTACATGCTCTCTCGTTTGCAAATCCTGGACAGGCCCATCGCAGCGGCTCCTCTTCCGTCGCACTCGGAATGTAAACCACATGCCAAACCGCGATCGGTTCCTCACCATCCTACAGGAAAACTTCCCGCTTCTCAGAACGTACATTCTGTCTATTAGCTATGTGTATCATCCCGGCTTCGGGATGCATTCCGACTTCCTCTCCTGCTCGCGCTCTGTTCGAGCGTTACCAACCTCTCCCTCTTCTCCCTCGCCCAGCCACCCGAGACCCGCGATCTGATGGAGCGAATTCGTGGCCTGAATTTTCCCATCACATGCCTTCACATCTGGGGTGGACCGGGCATTGTGTCCGGTTTTGCTAGCCTCCCTCTGGCCTGGCCTGCAGGGTATCGCGCTAGGAAACTTCGCGATGCTCGAATTAAATATCTTGGACGTGCCGTTCTCAGCACCGCGCGGTCTGCAGGTGGACGGTAGGAGTGCAGGTGCCGCTCTGTTGATGATGGAGCTGTGTCCTCGCTGCGCGAGCTCGCAGTGGTTGGCGGCGACGAATGGGATCCCAAATTGACGACGCGCACCACAATTCTCAGCAACCTCACCGCACTCATCCTCGACGGCGGGCTGCCCCCGCAGGCCGTCCTCAACTGCTGCATGCGCTTGAGGACCCTCGTGTTCACCACCTGCCCCACAAGCGCAATCAAGCTCCCAGCAACTTCGAGGCACGTTGGGTACCACACAGTGCTGCCGGAGGAAGGTGCGGAGGTGACGGCGGCGCTCGGCGTGGATGTAAAGCACCTTGTGCTCGCAATGCGCTCGCTGCGGGAGTTGACCTTGGTGACTGCAACTGGTGCCCTGTTCCCACCCGCCGTGGATGAACTCAGGCTTGGGTGTGAGGAGATACATGTGGAGTTCGCGCTCTACTGCCACGCGGATGCGTTCAAAGTGCGTGCTCGCTCCTAATCTCACATACCTTTGTCTTGACACATCTGTCCGCAGGGCGTCATGGACCTGGACTGGATTTAAAGTACCAGAGTACGCGTGCAGCCCAAGAACAGCGTCCTATGACGAATTTTTCATGTTGACAGGTTGATCTGATACTCGGGCGAAACATTATGAATCACGTCCCACAGCCCTCTATTTTGGCAATTTGTGCAATATCATGGCTACGTGACGTCCAGACCATGACCGTCGAACGGGGGTACCGGTCCTTTCAACACGCTACCGTCGACTACCCTACTCTTTGTGCTTTTGCGCTGGTATTTCGTCTGACGGTTCCCCCAAAGCTGCGGAGTGATGGTTGCCACGATCGAGCTGGCATTAGCACGGTAGTGTCAGTAGGGCCGTGAGGCGTCCAGTCGAACAACCCACGTGATATCATCGTTGCTTTGGGGTCAGCGGCTTCTCTCTGCTTGCGCTCTACAGCAAGAACTCTTCCCGCCCGAACATAAAGCTAGTCCTTGACTCTACGCAACCATGACATTCTCATCTGCCTTATCCTGGATATGTCGCTCGCCAGAAAAACTCTTCCACGCCATGCTAATCGGCAGCGGACAAGGACCGTCCTTGTCCGCTGCCGAATCCAAGGTCCCATTGCCGCACGACGTCCACAGAGAAATCATCCTATGGGTATACCGTTGCACCTTGCATCAAGAGCTCGGATATCGTACACTCCGTGCATGCGCCCTCGTGTGTAAATCCTGGACGGAACCGTCCCAGCGGCTCCTCTTCCGCCAGATGACCTACATCCTCAGCCATCACGAACGCACCAGGCTCCTAGCTAGTCTCCGCGCAAACCCGCAGCTCGGGACATACGTGCGGCAAACCCGATTAATCTTGTCACAGGGCTTCACGCACCTCATCGAACTGCTCGAGCTCTGTCCAAACATCGCCGCGCTAGGCCTATCCCTCGATGCCTCTCCGTCCGCTCCGCGCATCCTGGTGGACCGCCTGCGCGCACTGGACTTGCGGATTACTTATCTGAACATCACCGGCGCACCAGCTACTGTCGCTCCCTTCATCGAACTTTGGCCAGGCCTGTACCGCCTCGATTACGACGGTGCCACCGTCCCAAACATGGATACCTCTGTCGCATTCCCGCCAACGGCACTGCGCCGCCTCAAAGTTACAATCCATGATATGGCCTGCACGGCATGGATCCTCGAAGGCGCCAGACTCTCTGCCCTGCGCGAGCTCGAGGTGCTCTTCCTTTGGGAGGGCACAGAGAGCGTTCTTCCTGCGCTCGGTGACGCGCTTGGAAGTATCACGTCGCTGCGGTTGAAGGTCGAGGGCATGCTGCCGACAGAGAATATCCTCGACCGCTGCAAACGACTAGAGACACTCGAGCTCGCGACGTGCCCCGTGGAAACGCTCACGCTCCCACATACCCTGCGCCACGTCGCCTATCATCCGCACCTGTCGATCTCGGACAAGAAGGAGTCGCGTGTGCCTAGTATACATCTTCTGGCAGATTCCCTGCGCGCGCTGCCGGCGCTGCGCCTCGTGACGGTTTCGAGGAGTGCTTACCATCTCGGATTTGGATTCGTGGAGGAGCTCATGCGTGTGTGCGAGGAGATGGATGTGGAGTTCGCGGTGTATCATCGTTGCAGGCCGATGGAGTTGTTGACTGTGCGTAACATCGCTCTCGAACCTACAGGCCGTCATAATAACATATTACACAGGACTTCATGGATGTGGATTGTATTTGAGCAGACATTGACCGTCCCATCACAATATATCTGAACGCTACGTGTCTGCGTTTCGTTGGGTGTTTGCCGCGGGATCTCGGCACACAGACCGATCGATGTTGTCATGCTGGAGACCGAGCGGTTGAAATGGGATATGTGCGTCTTTAAAAATTACATATGTGAGCCGTATATGCTGTCGAATCGACATGCGCACGCACTCGCGGGAGAGATATCAGGACATTGGCCTTTTTCTGCGAGAGGGCATTTAGACTCACCCATCGCGCTAGCATACATGCTGTAGTCACAACACCGGACCATCAGCGCTGCGAGCGGGCCACCTGCCCAGCATCCAGGTCGCACTTCGGGCTCCATGGTGCACGAGTCGACTGCAGCATCGCGCAGGAGGGCGTACGATCTCACTGGAAACGATGACTGTATGCGCCGCGTTCGGGAAAGAGCGTCAGGCCATCTTGAAGGTCAAAAGCGCCGGGAAATGTTGCTACGTTATCTGGGCATGCAGACCACAAAGACGTCTTGCAAAGAAGCTGGCAGCAGAAAGATTGAGCGCGACCTGCTGCGAGTAACGTTGAGCCAGGTCGTTCGGCAAGACGCTACTAGGGACCATGAGTCTCCGACGAAATGGTCCAGCAGATAGCAGACGTGCTGTACGCCAAGACATAAAGACGGCTCGACCACAATGATGAATTCTCAACGGGGCCGCGAGCGGCGCGGCGTAATGTCTGCCGTTCAAGTAAGTGCTCTATGAGCTGATAATGATAGAGGATGGCGCACCATAAGCACAAATACTGAAAGGCGCTGGAGGAGCCGCGTCTCCCTTGATGTTGGGCTGTAAATGAAAGAACAGTCATGTAAATGTCGCTTGAGAGACCAGTGAAGAGAGTCGTGCGGTACCCGAAAATGTACGCCGAGCGCGCACGCTGTAACTATGCCAGCGAGTCATCAATATAAACAAAAAGCATTGCTTGCATAGCGCACCTCAGGCCGTCCATCCGACCCGCGCTGTCTTCCCCAGCCCTACCGCTGCCCATGTCATTTCCCGTGTCAGCAGCCGACGATCTCTGAACGCACCATTTGAGCGGATGATTGAACAGCAGCCGCTCGTCGTCCACGAAAAGCAATGCATTCGAGTCCTTCAGTAAGTCAGCGAGGAGTAAGCAGAGGAGGAGCGAGGAAGAGCGACTGAGCAAGATCGATCAGATACGGCAGGCGGAGGCAGCCGAACCAGCCACGTGATGCCGATGCGTTGACGCGTCTCTCAAGCCAAGCAGTTGAAGCACCCCGGCCTATATAAACCAGCCCACCCAGCTCGTGTCCCCAGCTCTCCTTTCCCTGCGCTGCCAAACACCTCTACCCGCCCTTGCCATGCCCCGCGCTCCTCATCCTGGCCCCTTACTCTGCCAGTGCACCGTATATAGGGGGTCCATTCCTGCAGTCACCTCGATTATCGGAGCCGACCGACGGCTGGCAGCTCGTCTTGAGGTGCGTTTCTGCTTATGCCACCGAAGGCAATGTTGCGATGCAAGAGTCTGACCGCTTACTGTAGTGGCATGCGCGCCAACCAGCGCATCGCGTGCTTGCGGAGACAGTCGCTGCATGTTCCGGGGACATAGATATTTTGAACGTCCGCAGAAGGGTAGATGGGGGCTGTCGGCGACTTTATGAAGGTACTCTTGCATCGTCAAGTGCATTTTTTCGCCATGTGCATATACATTATATGACTTACACGACGAATGACGACTACGTATGGACATGAAAACAGGCGATGCGCGCCAGCTACGATGAGTCCGAGTCGCGTGCTGGCAAACCGAGAAGGAAAGTTATGTGATCTGATCTCTTCAATATGTACGATGGTATCCTGTTGGTACGCGCATGCATACGCCGGTACCTGTAGGCCTTGTAAGGCAAATTGAATAAGTATGCAACGGAAGGTAAGAACAAGAGCACGCGCAGCGGTCATTGCCCGTCGGCGAGTGTGCCGTACTGTTAATTCGGGAATCACTTCAAGCAAAAATTATACAGTATATGTCGCGGTCATCGTGCACAGTAGGACTCTGTCGGAGTGACCGACGAGAGCCTCGCATCGTGGCATGTAGATGCCCCTTGTCCTGCTGTTGGCATCGATGTCAATGTCGGCCTCTGCGCGTGGTGCGGGAGCGCTTCGACGGACGGGGCGAGTCGGTGCTGTGGTCGCGGCGGCGGTCCTTGGCAGTGGATGCTGGCTGGCGCCGCGAGGAACGGGAGCGTTTGCGGCGTCTGGCTGAGGATCCAGAGGGTGCGGGACTAGCGCGCTCACTGTTGAACGTGAGGTGGCGGGCGCAGAGACAGACGACCGGTTAGACTAACTTGTTGTCGCAGGTGAGTGAAAATGAACGTACTGCGCCCGTTGTTGCTCCAGTTCCGCCGCCCTCTGCTCCAGTTCGAAGACCATATCTATGGCAACTATACTGTAAAAGTATTCCAAAATACGGCCCAAAGTTACACATCTCACAAAATGCATAGAAATTGACACAGGATGCCCGCAGTGCCTTGTAATTTACCCAAGTGCCATCTTGCAATTAATATGTACACATGTCCTGTATGCGGAGGAATCGACACAGCCAAAGATTCTACACAGGTTTTGGTGCGCTCTCAAAATCAGCATAGGTTGTTTATGTGGGAGAATTTACAGCATACAAGGGTGAGGGCTACTTATTTTCAGACTAGTTCATACACAAGAAATTTTGGCGAATCGACACAGGTGTGCATGCCGAAATATCGGCGTAAGTATGAATTGCGACAAACGTACACATCTGTAGGCGAGCAGCTGGAAAATCAACAAGATGGTACAATGTCATAAGTCAATCAAAATAACACAGCTTTATCGATGGGCCAGATAGATAAGCACAGGTCGCGCGCCGCGCACCGAGAGTTCGGGCCGAGCTCTAAAGCCTAATCATGCAGCTCGCTTCTTTCGCTTCTTCGGAAGGCTGCTCCGCATCATACCAAACACGCTTCTCAGAGGAGGCGACTTCTTAGCCCAACACTTTTACTTCTAGATAAGTCCCATTACATTTTTGCAATGTCTAACCTGCTCGATGCTAACCGGACTCTCTGTCCTGCAGATCTAGGGGTGAAAGGGTGAAACATCGGCGGATAGAAATGGTCTCATGTCGCGGACGCTCTCGCCCCCTGGTGTGCTGGTTCCTGCGGTGTCTCAGTGGGTAGCTTGACTTAAAGCTGAAGGAGATTGCGGGTTTGTTTGGCTGCAACAAACAAGATTACTTATCAGTGCGTCCCGACTGCCTCGCAAAAAAACTTCGCGCTGCTCCTGTCCATCATCCATCCAGCCATCCCCAATACCCAACCTGCCGGTGAACAATACCCCTTTATTCATCCATGTCGCCTCCTTGGACGTTGTCTATTGATGAGCTTGGAAGCTGCAATCAGCCCTCCTGCAGTGAATCTTCATGCCCTCGATTCTTCCCCGTTGATCCCATTGCAGCCGACGATCCCAGCCGCCTCCCGAGTGTTCTATGCGCATATTGTCAACATCCCGCCGTCTGGCATCGTAGTACGGCACCTCAGACAGGCACAAGCATGCCCAGCGGATGGGGAAATCGCAGTCCGCCGCCAAGGTCCACACTGCCACCCGAGGGGACGACGCACAAGACCAAGTCAACTCCAGCTTCTAGCGCAGGCAGAGCTTCCGCATCCTGGACTGAGGTGCGTAGCACATCGCCATACTTCCACATGGCCACTGATTAATGACGCATGGTTCATAGACCGGTGGAATTCCTCGACAGACGCAGGAGAAGATATCGGGATCTCGCGGTTATACTAGCAGTGCGTCTTCCTATTCAAGCGCACATCATTGCTAACACATTCTTCAAATTAGCGTCATCCAAGTCGTTTGCAGAACAGAGCAGAACCCGGACAGAGCGACTATCAGGTGGATCGTCTCCGGCTGGTGCGCATGCATTTTATCCGGCAGGGCAGGTACGGACTACCTTCCACACTCTACTGATGTATTCTGATCGATGTCATAGTCGCAGCAGACTTCAGAGGAGTCATCCTCACACCGTAAGCGCAAGCGAGCAGAAGATTCCAAGCATGCAAGCAGAAGCAGCAGGAGCAAGGCTGGGGGCACGAGCACGACCACCGCTCCGAAGCCATCAAAGCCGCTGAAGACAACCAAAGTTGCAGTCATTCTGGCTGAGGACACTGCCAAAGTTCACCGAGGAACTTATGTTCGACCGGATGCCAGCAAGTACGTCGTGTTTGGTCCTTCTTGTCCGAGGCGTGAACGATTCTGCATACAGACAGGCAATATTGGATTCAATCAAATTGGTACAGACCGTTCATATCCCAGAAGATGCAAACAGCGGCACAATCTGCGACTTGGTCGACAACGCATTTCGGGCAACGCCTCAATACGCAGAAGCGCGCATCAAATCCATCGCAAACCCGAACAGCGCTCGTCCGTGGACACTCCTTCGATCGAACGCGGTTCAAGGCAGTAAAACAACCCTTTTTCCTGAGGAGCCACAGAATACTGCCGATGCTATCAATTCTGATACATTCTTGCGGTGAGACTCACCTTATTATCTCAGAAATATTGAAGCTGAAAGCACTTGCAGTGCTGCACTGCCCAAGCTGCGCGGTGTTCCAGCCGGTGCTGGATTTAAGATCACCGTGTACTTGGCTTTGGTCAAAGGATCAGCCAACATTCCTCTTCCCCTTCCCAGTGGCGCTCATCGTTATCGCAACCGTCGAAAGCGTCAGCAGGTGGACAGCAGCAGCGACCAGGCGGACAGCAGCAGCCGCAGCAACAGCGATAGCGACACCGACTCTGTAATCAGTATCAGCGACCCAGAGCTCCAGGATGTGCCAAGTGAAAGAACTCAAGCACGGCGCGAAACAGTAAGGTTCTCTGTTCATGCATAAAGCTTTTGCGTCTCATGATGATGGATATTTCTAGTCTGAAGCATATACTACTTACGATTCTCCCCCACCACCGTCTAAGCGTACTAGAAGTAATGCCGCATCAGAAGGTCCTGCACCTACGGTGAGCCATTTATCTGCACCATCCATGGCTACGCTCTCTCATCCGGGTCTGATATATAACAGGACTATGACCAGGCTGAGTACGACGAAATGCTCGACGACCCGGACGCAGATGAGCCTGACCCTGCCACTAATGATACGTCCGGCGATGCGCCAGCTTCCGGATCAACTACATATCAGGCTGCCTCCGAGGCCGAGGCGCCTCGCCCTTCGCCTGTGCCAGCGTGTCATTTTGTACTCCGTCGCGCACTCCACACGGTGTATCCGCCGTCGGGGTCGCAGCAAAGCTGGGTATGTAATTCACATTTGATCCGCCACCTTATCTATAGCTCATTCTTGAATCTTTGGTGCACACAAGTGGGCAGCCTCGCGCGAGACTACCACGGATGCTTTTGCAGCTGTCACCGTCAATCTTGAGTCTTTGCGGACTTTCGAAGAACGCCGGTCGAAAGACGCAGCTATTCTCACTCCAGACGTTGTGTGGTCTGCCTGCGCCGAGCCATTCCTGGAGTCATTGAGTTTTCTCGATGAGCTCGTGCAGCTCATTGAACCGGCCACTGCGACCGGCAACCCGTCAAGCTGGGAATGTCGTGAACAGCTCAGTCTCGGTCTACGCCTCGGCCCGTATGGACTTGAGACTGCTGTCGCAGGCTTGGATATTATTTACAACCTTCTTCCTGCGACAGACCCGGGGATCATGCGGAGCACATACAATACCCGCCTGAGAGTTCTCGTCCACATATCGGAGACAGCGCAGCGGCTTCTCGATGACTTCCTGTCTGCATTCCCGCGACACATGTACGATCCTCCAGAGCTTCGCGCTGTGGGTGACCTCCTTGAACGAAACAGAGAAAAACCAACATTTCCTGTTTGTATCCTCATGTTTTCTTGCGTTGTTACTGTTCTGACTGTACCAACCCAGGACGCCGATCAAGAAGACTGGGAAAATCTCACCGTCCGAAAGCTGGTTCTCGAACAAGAGAACCCATCTGCTCTCACAGATGCCCTCACAGTGGACTATGGCCACGCATCAGCCCAGGCCAGTATGTGGTATGGCGTTATGAATTGTGGCAAGTACGGTCTTGAGGGTTTGATCGACGTCATTGTCCATCCATTCCTGGATAACTTTCCCATTGATCATCCGCATTATGCGGAGTACTTCAAGATTTTCGAGGAGTTCTTCCAGGCCGTTAGGCAGAAGCTCGTGAGCCACAAAAAGGTGCGTGTTCGCATACTCAGATATGCGCACATGCACATTTATTAATCAGTGTCTGTTATTCTAGTCGCAGGGCAAGAAAAAGGCGACGGCTCCTCAATCTGAACCGTCCAAAAAACAAACACGAAGCTCGGTGAGGCGGCCACTTATATTCTGCTGCATTGCTTATGCTCACAACATGCCTCTCGGATTAGAAACAGCCTGATTCAAATCCACATGCATCGGATACGGATGGGACAGAGGGAAAGCGGTCAACCCGAAGCGGAACGCGGCGTGCACAGTAGGCGACATAATTAGTTTCTGAAAGATGTAGATGGAAGTCTCATTCTACATGTTTGTATCCTTTTGGAACAGAGAAGCGCGTACCGCAAATGATACTCACACAACACCCGGTCCTATTCCTATCTATACATCGTCATCTGATGATGCGCAGAACAATGCGCAAGGTCAACGTGAATCACAAGGGCAATCTGAGGACGATGGTGCACCGCCGCTCAATCCAATACCGGAGCGTGAGCCTCGGCCATACGCAGGCGGGGCAGAGAAAGCAGCTGCTGCCGGAGAGACATCACCTGACCGCGTGTTGCGACGACTACAGCTTCAGCGTCAAGCCAAGCAGCTAGAGCTAGCAGCCGCTCTCCGAGGTCGGAATTTGACAGGCATCATCAACATAGTTCTCGATAAGTTTCCGGTTCCGAATGCACCATCCAAGGAGCATCTGCATGCAATGAATCCCGGCAAAGCCGCCCGCTTGCTGCTCAAGGTATTCTATTAGTATTCTTTCCGTGCCAATTTTCGAGCTTATGTACCATGCAAATACCAGTTCTACCACCCTGATAAGCATGCACAATCTGAACACACCCAGAAACTGCATACCTCCATCAGTCAAGCTCTTACAGAATTATTGGATGCGACATAGAGCGAGTGGGATGGAGCGAACAGCAAGAATACTGTAGTTTTACGACCGTAAGTTCGTCACGCGGCCGATGGGCCCGCCGTCGCGAACTTCGGGCTCCTCGGGTCACGCAAAGATGTAGTAGACAGAACTTCCAAACGTGACATATTGTATATCCTAGATACATAATGCGTAGAGGGTCGGAATGGCTGCTAGTGAGCCTCGTAAGCCTTGTACAGCGTGTTCGCCGTCTTCCGTCGCTTCCCGCGCCCAAGTGCCGCAGGTTCTGGGATCTCGAGCTCACCTGGATCCAATTCATCCGCCTGACCAAGAACCGGTATGTTGCTTGTCTCAGACACAAGATGGGTCATCAGTTGGACTGGCTCCGAACCTGTGTCGTCGTCGTCGTCGTTGCCCAGAGCTCCATTCTCTTCGAACGGAGACTCGTCGTCTGAGTCCAAATCTTCAGGAAGAACAGCGTCGTCAAACAGTAGCAGACAGTAAATGAAGGCCATTGTTGTCGCGCGTTCGATAGCCATGGTCGCTGACGGCCATGTTGCAGCACGGCCATGGCTGCCGCCGCGGCCGGCCATGGTTCGGAACTCCCGGTCACGCATCCGAACTCACTTGGAACCGTGACCGGTCACGCGTGACCCCGGCGAACTTATGGACTGGTCACGAGTCACGCAAAATCTGTCGGAACTTACGGTCGTAAAACTACAGTACCCTACGTCAAAATGTTGCGAAGTACTTAGCAGCAGTAGTAGCAGTAGCAGCTGGGGCATCTACGGCTAAAGATTAGACAGTTCTTTCCATATTTCAGACAGTATTCCAGTCTATGTTGCAAGTGCTGCGACGTGTCGAGTGGTTGTCACGTGACATTGCTCAGTGGCATTTATGCAGACCGGGGCATCTACGGCTAAGCTTTCGGATGGTCTCCACTATCTTTCTAGTACAGAAAAACCTGACAATCAACGTTGAAATTGTCCGAAAAGCTCCAGGTGTGTATCCCGGTGCCAAGGGTAGTGCAGCCCGGAAGCATCACGTGACACCGACCGCCGCCGCACCACCAAGTCAAAGTGAAATTCATGCAGACCGGGGCATCTACGGCTAAGCCTCAGAATGGTCTGCAATGTATTTCTACTATCCCAAAATGCTCTTGTCTGGCTCAAAACCATCCCGAATATGTCTCCTTTGCATACTCAGCGCGCGTCCCCAGAGGACCCTCGGCACGTCAATCGGCACGTCAATCAACCCCTCTCTCATCGATCGCCAAGCAAGCGACCTCCGAGTCATTCTATATCCCGTTCATCATCCCAAGCCCCTCCACACTGCATTGACGCTCGGTGCGTCTCAACCTCACTTGTGTTCACCGAGCGGTCAAGGTCGTCACGGTAGCCACGGTAGCCTCGAGCCTGTGGCGTACTACAGTCAACGGGTACGTCTACGTCGTCACACCTGCTCTAGTTTCCCTGACAATTTCTCTCACATGGGTGTCCAGAACAATTGGAATTTGGGGCTCCCCGCGAGACTGTCGGCGTCCGGCGCACGAGAGCTCACGCGCAGTGCGCACGGGGCTTGGTGAACATGGCGCACGCAGCGGGCATTCTGGGGCGCGAAGATGGTGCAGCAACTGTGCAGCCATTGAAAGACATAGCCTAGCAACTGTGCAGCACACCATGCTGATGGCTACGGCGCGGTGTGCGGAGACATGGACAGGACGGCGCCTCGCTCTGACGATCTGACGAGTGGTGGGATTGTCGAGGCTGCCTCACGCTTCTCGCGCGTCGGTTGATCGGGACGACCTGCGAAGCTTTTTTTCTGCTTTGGGAGTTGTGATGGCATTCAGTTGATTACATATACAAGTCCGTATCATTGGGATGGCGCCTTCTGTCCATAGGGATACCCCGTTCTATGCGACTGCGCTTGACGGGGGATGCTATGCGCACACTGTCCTGCGATGTGACAGCAGCGTCCGCACTCGTCCGCTTCCTAATAATAGGCAAAGGGACGAAGCTGTCCTCTGTGTCGCTGGATCGTCCTTCTTCCGGCGATGGGATGAGGGGAGAAGGGCAGTTAGGGCCACCGTCATCGGAGCTGGTGGCAACGCTCAGGCGCAGGCTGTTTCGCACCTGTTCAGAGGCTGCAACCTTCTTGAGCTGACGGCTTTTCACCTGTTTCGAGACGCTGCCCTTGCGCTTGCCGGCCAAAGACAGAGACCGGCGTTCAGTGCTGCGTATGCTGCGGTCATTGTAGAATGCCGGCACGGCAGGATTTGGATCGCCCGGACACGCCAGAATGCTAGCGTGTAAACTGTAAGTGTGTGAATCGATGTTTCTAATGCTCGCTTACACACCTGCGTGATCGGCCATCCAAAAGCTTGACGGTGACGCCATTTCCACAATACTCCAGGGGACCGATCGCAACATCCTTGGTATTCATTACAATGTGCGAAAACATCTTTTCGTCTCGATCACGGCCTGTGAGAGCTTTCAGGGGTGTCCTGAGTGAGCGCGCAATGCCGCATGGGCAGTGTAAGCTCTGTAGTGTAGTGACCATGAAAGAGAGACACACGTACCCTTCAGGAACAAGATCCGAGCGGACAATTGACCAAAGCTGCTTCGAAGTGATGTACACCTCGGTCTTTGGCTCTTTCTTTGTGAGTGCTGCACCCTGGAGGAATAGGCCGTCCATGCTGTAAAGCGACACAGAAAGCTGCAACGGTGCAGACAGAAGGCCTGGCATTTGTGAGGAGACATTTGATCATGGAGAATGAAATGTCCGCACCTTCTTCCCGGTAATATGCTGTCAAAGGATCCTCGATCGTTGGGCGAGCGCTTTCTGGACATAGACGATGCCAAGCGTCCTCGCCAAAAATCAAGTGACCAAGGTGGCCTTCAAGCGACAAGGTCGAACGAAGATACGACGGCTCAAAAGGATCATAGAACAGAGGGCTTGAAGCATCATTACACTCCTGGGTCAAATAAAGTCAGAGTGTATTGCCACAGAAATTGAAAGGGATGGACGCACCTTCATGTGATGAAGCATATCCACCATGCGTACTGAGGTTCGTACCTTCTGCTTGCCATACACAAACAGATACTTGCTGTATCGCGCGCGTTCCTCGAGGGTCGGGGCGAGAATACCGTTCCCCCTCCGAACGCATGGTGCCACTAACTCAGGCCTGCGTGTGAGCTGATAAGCAGTCGCTACACAACTGGTTCAAGTGGCCTTGACGCACCAGACCCGGTGAACGGACTCCCATGCAAAGAAGAATAGTGCCTCACATAGGCGTGCACACCGCGAAGGACAGTCGAAGACATCTTTCTCAGTGAGCCACGGCGACAAGCCTACACCAGCCGATCAAAACTTGGAGATAAGATACGCAGGTTTAGGCCACATACCTGCAAGAAACGCAATCTCGGATGATGTGTAGACACCGACACCGAACAAAACCTCTCGCATATCGCGAACTGCGTCAATGAAGACGCGCTTCCGGCGTGCAGACCGGTAGAGTTGGCGGTTCTGCTTGAGCCACGCGACCAGACGCCCCAGGATGGTATGATAGGACTCCAGGATGTCGACGTAGTCATACGGGACCTTCTCGTCGGACGTGCCCCATCGAATCTAAAGAAATATCAGTCTTGTACGGACATTTGATACTGGCGGAGTGCATATCTTGCCTGAAACAAATTGTCTCTACTATTGAAGGAGATGACAAAGTCACAGAATACAAATGCCAGTGCGATACGGAAGACGCGCAGCTGCAAGAACGCCATGCGGTCAACTCATTAAGCTGCTGCGACGGACGCAGGAGCGCGCACCTCACGAGGGACATTGCGGATGCAGTTCTCCCACACTGCAATTGGATAGAATTGTGTCGAGGTATGGGTAAGGAACTGGAACTAAAGAGACGAGTACATCAGCACAACATAACCGCAATGCGTGCGAGGGAGATATGCAAAGGCAAGTGACACGATTTACCTGACACCACAGTCGACCGAAATCAAACAGAACCGTACGAGATGTCGGTGAGATGCCCTTCAGGACAAGCGTACCGACTTCTTCAGAGCTTTTCAGCTGAGAAGGCCAGAGAGGCGTCTGGTTCTTCTGCTGCCCGCGCTCAGCACCAAAGTGTGGCGCCAGTGTGCTGACTAGATCATTGCATTGTCTCGTGTCCCGTCTGAGATGGCCGGTGGGAAAGCTTTTCATCGATTTGACCTCGGATGCAGTTGCATCGTACTGCAGAGACTGAAGGCTCCAGTCGGAATCAGAGTGTGCAGAAAACGCCTCCTGTAGATATGCGCCGCTAGCGCGGCACTCCCGGTATTCGGGCATGCCAGTGCTTATTTAGAAGGGATGTGAAGAGGTAGTGAGCGAGGCAAGTGTGGAAGAGCGCGTACAGATGGTGATCAACAAACTTCGCGTCGGCAGCAAAACGATCATGTGACCCGCGTTTCAGGCAAGGTTCGGCCATACAATGTGCACACCCTTGTTTTTGGGACGGTTTCAAGAGCGCAAAATGATTTTCAGGACTATATCCTATGATACTGACGGTTTTTGCAGCTTAGCCGTAGGTGCCCCGACCTGCATGAAATTGCTCGCGCCAGAGGCCGGTGTCCGAAAAGGGAAACTGCGCGCGACTCTGGCGCGACTTCGCGCGCTCTGCAAGGCCCACTCCCTGCTCATTCTTCACTCCAAACAACCTCTTCCATTGTCCTCAAGCTTTCAGGTTACTCTTAGGACCCTCGCCAACAGCACTGGAACATCACATGTAGTGTGATATTTCGTCCCAGAGGTGCGTCGTATGCATCGCTTCATAGTGCCGTATGCTGACAAGCTCGTAGCTCGCTCAATTCAAGCACAATTTTCCTCGTCTCTGCGGCGGCGGACCGCTGTAGATATCCCCTGCTCAGCGTGGTGCGCGGCGTCATCATGCGTGGCCGCGTTCGAGAGGTGCGTCGTACTTTGCGTCGCTCCATAGTAGCCTATGCTGATAAGCTCGTAGCTTTCTCAATTCAAGCACAATTCTTCTCGTCTCTGCGGCGGCTCTCGTCTCTGCGGCGGCGGACCGCTGTGGATATCCCCTGCTCAGCGTGGTGCGCGGCGTCATCATGCGTGGCCGCGTTCGAGAGGTGCGTCGTACTTTGCGTCGCTCCATAGTAGCCTATGCTGATAAGCTCGTAGCTTTCTCAATTCAAGCACAATTCTTCTCGTCTCTGCGGCGGCGGACCGCTGTGGATGTCCCCTGCTCAGCGTGGTGCGCGGCATCATCATGCGTGGCCGCGTTCGAGAGGTGCGTCGTACTTTGCGTCGCTCCATAGTAGCCTATGCTGATAAGCTCGTAGCTCGCTCAATTCAAGCACAACTCCTCTCGTCTCTGCGGCGGCGGACCGCTGTGGATATCCCCTGCTCAGCGTGGTGCGCGGCATCATCATGCGTGGCCGCGTTCGAGAGGTGCGTCGTATGCATCGCTTCATAGTGCCGTATGCTGACAAGCTCGTAGCTCGCTCAATTCAAGCACAACTCCTCTCGTCTCTGCGGCGGCGGACCGCTGTGGATATCCCCTGCTCAGCGTGGTGCGCGGCGTCATCATGCGTGGCCGCGTTCGAGAGGTGCGTCGTACTTTGCGTCGCTCCATAGTAGCCTATGCTGATAAGCTCGTAGCTCGCTCAGTTCAAGCACAACTCCTCTCGTCTCTGCGGCGGCGGACCGCTGTGGATGTCCCCTGCTCAGCGTGGTGCGCGGCGTCATCATGCGTGGCCGCGTTCGGGAGGTGCGTCGTATGCATCGCTTCATAGTGCCGTATGCTGACAAGCTCGTAGCTCGCTCAATTCAAGCACAACTCCTCTCGTCTCTGCGGCGGCGGACCGCTGTGGATATCCCCTGCTCAGCGTGGTGCGCGGCGTCATCATGCGTGGCCGCGTTCGAGAGGTGCGTCGTACTTTGCGTCGCTCCATAGTAGCCTATGCTGATAAGCTCGTAGCTTTCTCAATTCAAGTACAATTCTTCTCGTCTCTGCGGCGGCGGACCGCTGTGGATGTCCCCTGCTCAGCGTGGTGCGCGGCATCATCATGCGTGGCCGCGTTCGAGAGGTGCGTCGTATGCATCGCTTCATAGTGCCGTATGCTGACAAGCTCGTAGCTCGCTCAATTCAAGCACAACTCCTCTCGTCTCTGCGGCGGCGGACCGCTGTGGATATCCCCTGCTCAGCGTGGTGCGCGGCGTCATCATGCGTGGCCGCGTTCGAGAGGTGCGTCGTACTTTGCGTCGCTCCATAGTAGCCTATGCTGATAAGCTCGTAGCTCGCTCAATTCAAGCACAACTCCTCTCGTCTCTGCGGCGGCGGACCGCTGTGGATATCCCCTGCTCAGCGTGGTGCGCGGCATCATCATGCGTGGCCGCGTTCGAGAGGTGCGTCGTATGCATCGCTTCATAGTGCCGTATGCTGACAAGCTCGTAGCTCGCTCAATTCAAGCACAACTCCTCTCGTCTCTGCGGCGGCGGACCGCTGTGGATATCCCCTGCTCAGCGTGGTGCGCGGCGTCATCATGCGTGGCCGCGTTCGAGAGGTGCGTCGTACTTTGCGTCGCTCCATAGTAGCCTATGCTGATAAGCTCGTAGCTCGCTCAGTTCAAGCACAACTCCTCTCGTCTCTGCGGCGGCGGACCGCTGTGGATGTCCCCTGCTCAGCGTGGTGCGCGGCGTCATCATGCGTGGCCGCGTTCGGGAGGTGCGTCGTATGCATCGCTTCATAGTGCCGTATGCTGACAAGCTCGTAGCTCGCTCAATTCAAGCACAACTCCTCTCGTCTCTGCGGCGGCGGACCGCTGTGGATATCCCCTGCTCAGCGTGGTGCGCGGCGTCATCATGCGTGGCCGCGTTCGAGAGGTGCGTCGTACTTTGCGTCGCTCCATAGTAGCCTATGCTGATAAGCTCGTAGCTCGCTCAATTCAAGCACAATTCTTCTCGTCTCTGCGGCGGCGGACAGCTGTGGATGTCTCCTATTCAGCGTGGTGTGTGGCTTAGTGATGCGTGGCTGCGTGCCGGAGGTGCGCCGTTTTTTCGTCGCCTCCTAGTAACCTATGCTCATAACTCGCAGCTCAGCCAATTCTCGCCCAACACTTCCCACCTCATTGGCAATATACACCGGCGGGTCCCTCGTTTCTGGCATAGTGCGCGGCTTTCGCACCGCATGACTGCGTTCCATACATGCGTCGTTTCTTGTCGTTTCCTAGTATCCTATGCTGACATACTTGGACCTCGCTCAATTCATGGCCAATCGTTATCGTCTCGGCGGCGGCGGACAGCTGTGGATGAGCCACAAACGTGGTCATTCTCAGTGTTGCGATGCGTTGCCGCGTTTCCAGAGGTGCGTCGTTCTTCTCTTCCGAGTTAGACAAATTAGTACCTCATCATCCATCGCCAGGCATGACTGGTGCGAACGGCAAGAGTGGCGTCACGGTGGCCGCTTTCCTGAATTGATATGGCATCTTGGCGAAAGGTATAAAAGAATATGGAGTGTATTTAATTTTGTACAGCCTATGTGGCATTTGTGCGTGCCTTCAGAAGGAACACTGCCTCGCAATAAATATCAATGCCCCACTTCCCGTCATCAGCTTGAAGGTCCACGTCACCCAACAGCTCCCGAGCCCGTTCAATTTCGTTCGTCTCTTCATTGACATTGTCCGCTTCTTCCGCCCGACGCTCGTCCGCTTCTTCCGACCAACGCTCTTCATCTCGAGTTTCATCAACTGGAGGCTGGGGGGCATCAAAGTCCACGCCATACAGTGGATCTGAGGCAACCTCGGGAGGATCCCCAGGGTCGCCGGTCCAGTAGCCGCGCTGAAGAGCTTTCTCTCGACTAAGTTCGAACATTGCGAGTGGGGTACGTTTCTGCGCTGTGCGCACTTTGTGGTGATTCCATGCGTCCATTGTGCGATTGAGGGACGCCTGGATGCGTGGCAAGAATACGAGGATGATGCAGATACGATGGTCGTCATCATTCATATCCAGAAGCCCACGCTCCTCCAGATGGAAGAAAACATGTCGATAGCTTTCGGCAGTGCCCTTTCGAATATCACGCCACAGACGCTCGATGCGAACATTATGCAAGGACCTGTACAGATACATAAGAAATGATCCGATGAATGTGCCGGGATAATCACAAACCGTCCTCGGAGGTATGCGTGGTGTTCCTCACCACGCTTGTCAATCATGTGACGCTCGACATCATTGTTCTCAGTCCCAAAGTCTCCACGAACTCGACTCGGCCACCCGAAAACTTCCACAGCCTCCAAAAAGACATTTTTGACTGTCTTTGCACGCTTGTTGGAGCGGCATGCAAGGTAAATGATCATCCGCGAGTGGCCATCTATGCATCCATGGATATAGAAGCCCCACGGACGAAGCTTCTCGTTGCCATCCATGTGCCAGAGGGCATTGGCCCCGCGAACTCGGTACACGCGGCGCTTGATAATTCCAGACCACCTGTACCAGTAAAAGATAAATCAGTGGAGCTGATACAAATATTGTATAAAAAGGCTACTGGCCTTGTGAGGACTCCGAGCGGGTCAACTCGACGCAGGCTGGCTTGCACCCGCTCCAGCGAGACACGAATTGACTGTGATTCTAAGTGGCCCTTAACGATAGTGGAGCCTTCGAATGGATGGGCCAGGGATATCTCAGCTATGAGTTCGTCCAAGTCGTCGTCATCGATTACGGTGAATTCTGGGCGAGAAGTGGAAAGTCCGTTGGCGCGCAGATGATTGTAAATGGTCTGCCGGGTGACTCCCATTACTGAAGCGATCTCCTGCCAAGGATTGCCCAGATTATGCAGGGCAATCGCACGGGTGAGATTGAGTTGATATGCCGGCTGACCAGGTCGCCCCGTATAAACTCGTTGCAGAAGGGGAGCAGTTGCAGTGGGCCCTGCAGCCAGGTGGGAAAGGAGGGGCTGCAACAGCTCATCGACAAACTGGGTGAGAGCATCACACTCCTCTTGTGTCGTATACGGGTCATTGAGATTGGACAGGACCCGGCGTATGGCCTCCAGCTGGAGTATGATTCGCTCAACGGCAGGCGTGTCGGCATTTGGAAGTGACTGGACAATAAACTTTGCTTCCACAGCGATCCTGTCGGCCTCCTGGAGAAATGTATGCACACCTGGGGGACCGTCATCTGGGACATCTGGGAGAGCATCTGTTTCGTCTGCAGCTGAGTAATGAGGGTTCTCCATGTGAGATCTTTATACATTAGCAAACAGTTGTCAGATACGTCAATAGAATGACTCACTGTTGGCTCAAGATAAGGTATTTTCAGCAGGTAGACAATGAAGTCGATGGTGTTTGATGGACAAGGTGAGGTACAGGCTTATTTAGGCTGATCAATTTGAGACTCAAACAGAGCCAAATAAAAGGCACACCTATTACGATTCCTGAGGTACGAAGAAGAAGAAGAATCATCTTTATGGTGATGGGCACCACGCGGTAGTAGGGCGGAAATGTATATATCTCCTGTCCCTAGAGCGCGATCAGTGGTACCGTGTCGGGTGTGCGAGCGAGCGTCACAGTCCCAAAGGCTCGCGAAGTGTCTCCGTCGATACACGAACGGTGGTCGTGACGAGGATGCGAATACGCGGGACGACGCGACGACGGCGTCCGAACAAGAAACGAGCGGGGGAAAGCGTACGAGTCACCGAAGTGACGAGACAACGAATTCGCGACGTGCGAGACCCGGAGTCGTTCGTGGAGAAACGAGGAATGATGTGGAAACGATGGAGGGAAGGACGTATCACGACGATCGGATTGGACTTGAGTCGACTGTGTGATCGGGAACGCGTTTGCTGTGGTTCTGATCTTGACGAGGCTTCGAAGCTGCTAGCGAGGTTCGGAACGTAGTTCGAGTGAAGTTCGGGAGTTTGGAAGTCGTGGAGCGAATGTTTCGGAAAGTTCGGAAAGTCGTGCGGCGTAGTCGAAGTCGAAGGTCGTGCGGCGTGCGGCGTAGTCGAAGGTGAGGTTACGAACGAAGTATAGAGCGAGGGGTGCAGCGTCAGTAAGAGCTGACGGTGCTGGCGACGGTGCAGAACACTCTTTCGAGATTCTGACTATGAGGGGGGAAAGTAACTTGTATTTCGAATGCGCTACAGGACCGTATATATACTACAATCGAGTCCGAACCAGTATCGTACTGTGCGAACATAGGTAGGTATATACGGAACGAAACACGGACGAAGTGGATAAATATCACGAGTGGCAAGTACGAGGCGTGCGGAGCGAGTATACGAAGTAACGAGGACTCTCTACGAGCTCGACAGCGATGGATATAAAACAAACGATCAGCGCTGTCGCGATAATATGCAATGGAGTACAGCGGAATACGAACAATGAATCGTATATACGCCTCAGCGGCTCGAAGCGCGCCAAAGGTATATTCTGAACGCCGAAGTCGCAGCGAGGGGGCTACGAACTTCGTAAGTGGTTCGGTGCGTAGCCCTGGCTGTTGGCTCGGATCGCCACGGATCGGATGGATCGGGACGTCGGAGGGAGCCAATCGGGAAGCCTATACGTGTCGAAGGGTGCGTGGAAGGGAAGGGTGATTGACAGCCGGCTATCTCGGGAGTGGCGCGCCCGGGGCGTTTCGTGACTCGGGCTGTGCGCTGATTCGCTTCGACGTGGATATTGTGGCGTGGTCACGGTCTGTTGGGCCGTGGGGCCTGGGCCGAAACACGTGCGGGCGCCTCGAAGTGACTCGGCACTGAGCGGGAGACGCTCGAAATGCGGAACCGAGGTCACGTGACTTCGGTTCGTGCCGAAGTGGCGGTGGCGCGAGGGCGGAAACGACGGTCCGGAGACCAAAGTCACGTGACTTTGGTCGAAGCGAAAATCCGAAAAGTCACGGTGGAATCCCCGCTCGACGGGGAATCAGGCGCATCAATGGGAGATTCCTATCACTTTTGAGACGCACCTTCACTGGTTACCCAACATGTTCCGGTAGTTACCCGGTCTATCCCGCCCGGCTTGTCTTGGCCCGCGCTGATCACATCCCTTCTCTCGCCACTGTGTGCTCCCGTGATCTCCTGCACACCTGAGCATTTTGTTCCCTCCGTCGACGAGGACCCGCACAGTGCAAGCCCACACCTGGGCGCGCCCACGCCCGCGCCTGTAACCTCACCACTCCCACGGTGTGCGGCCTCCGGCATGGTGCGAGATGCTGCCACTGGCCATGCGCGAGCATGCTGGGAACTAGCCAACGGCTACTGCGCTTGTGCGGAAGCCACCTGAGCCTCGCAAGGTGGAGGCGATGCTGGCACTGGGGTAATTTCGCCATATGAGCCGGCGTGCGCGCTGATGGACGCTACCAGATAATAGGGTGGTACGCAGTAGAATAGACACGAACCCTAAATGGCAGCGGTGGTGTCGTGTATCGGTGTGCGAGCGAGCATCAGGGGTCCCGGAACAGACGTAGACCGTCTCCGATCAAGCGCAAAGGACTCCGATCGAGAGCACACAGTCGGAAAGGCGTCCGCGGCTGGCGTACGTGCTCCGACCGATAGGAAGACGAATCGACGATGAGCGACGTCGAAGGGCGGTGCGGCGACTGCGATCGATGACTCGGGCAAAGGGGCGACGATGGAACAAGATGAGAGCGATGAGATAAGAGCGAGATCGGAAGACGGAGGCGATGATGCAGGCAAAGGCTAAGGCGCGAGAGCAGTCAACCGATGTTGACTACTATACGATACGACGGCGAAGGCAGCACACGAATTGTGCTCGGAGTGATGAGGGGGAACGAAACTTGCATTGCAGTGAGTATGCGACGACTATTTATACGTTCCAATGAGTACAGTATGAGTGCGATCGGAACAATGCTACGGGTCGGAAGACAAAGAAAGAGATAGCGGCGTCGTCGCGCATGGTGCGTACAATAGTCGGGAGTCATGCGACGGTCAGACGACGACAAGCGAGGTGGGCGACGATGTCGAGCGAACGATCAGCGTTGTCAAAGGACAAAGGAGTGGGCATGGGAATCGATCCGCCCCGTCGTCGACTGTGGGAAACAGCGTCGGGGACGGCGGGAATGGACAATGCAGGACGAGCGGGGTGTGATAACGGTGGTCGGGTGACGGGGACACGAGGCGACAACTTCCGATCACGACTGATCGGAAGACGATAGCTCCGACTGGTCGCAGCGACTGAGTTGCGAATCGTTCGCAAGGCGCTCAGCCGCTACGGGTCGGACTAGTGACGGATGTGGCGCGGCAATAGGACAGTGTTGGTGTTGGTGAAAAGGATATTGTCGGAGGAGGAGGGAGTGTGACGTCGGTCGTAAAATAATTCGTAGCTAGTCGTCGGACGACTCGTACGAGTGTCGAGGATACTCGGCGGGGCGTCCGCGAGTATCAACGTGGCACTCGAGGGTCTCTATGTCCTCTAATGGGTGAGGTAAAGAGGGAAGCAAGAGGGCAGGAAGCTGAGCGAGAGGATGGGATAGAAGAACCTAGAGCTCGATCCCTCGAGCGGGCGGCCGGAGTAACTCGACGGGAGCACGCTGTTGAGCTGTTGAGGGTATGAGAGCAAGGATTGATTGATTTATGTAATACTATTCGGAGGTACATAACCAATCTGCTTATCTAACGACCCACGAAGGTTATCGGTTCGCGATTAAATACGCTACGGAAGGCTATACTATACGTATTCAGAAGGATAGTAGACATCTCCGTTACAGGGAGGAGGAGGGACAAGAATGAGGGCAACACCTGGCGTCTGGACGGTGACAACTCAGACCCACTTTGTCCACCAATGTCATGGATGTCGTGAAATTGGTGGAGTCAGAGAGCCGGCCGAGCGAGCGACTGTGGCGTTGGAGTCACCTATGCGGTGACGCGACGAGAAGTCGAGGTAAGACAACAAGGAGCGGGCTGGGAGTCGGGCTCCCAGGTTGATGACGGCGAGGGCAATACGAGAGACGGGTGCTGTCTCTAGAGTGCCGAATACAACGCCTAATCCCTTGAGCATAGCTTGCTTGACGAAGAACACAGATGAGGGTGGAAGGCAAGAAGGAATGTATTGAGTAAGCTGATGCGTTGTATACATGATCTACATCATAAGGAATGCTGTCATAGGAGGACAGCTATCTAGCCAAGATGTCCGACATGACGGTGACACTCCAGCAGCTCCAGCATTGCTGGGCATCTGAGCCTGTGGTATGGTGGGATACAGGACCGTGCAGACTACACATACAAGCCTTGCTCGGTCTGCCACAGAACTGAATTCCTTCTGACCTCTGTACTGTATGTCAACTAAATTCTGTAAGCTCTACAAGCTGTGTGAATTTCTACCTCCTTGAGAATGTGTGAATTCTTTTTAGATCTACCACCTGTGTATAAATATATGTTCAACATACTTGTGTAACTTTTGTGGGTTCTGTAAGCTGTGGAGATTTTTTTAGTTCATATACCTGTGTATAGATTTATGCACAAGCAGCCTGTGTACATTGTTTGGATTCTGGAAGTTGTGTAAATTATCTATTTTTATGTGGATTTCTTGTATCTCTGCAACCTGTGCAGATTTTGTTACTACAAAAATTTGACATTTGCAGTTTTTCTTGCCCCAAAAACCTGTGTATTTTTTGTTATACTTCAAGCACTTGTGAAGATTTTTTTCTTGCTGGACCTGTGTGAATTTCTAGATCTCTCAGAGAAAGTTGTGCCATTGTGAGCACAATTAGGTGGCAACATATGTAGAAAGCATTCATTTTGCTCCACTTGTGTATTTTATTTGAGCAATTTGCTGCACCTGTGTTTCCTTTTTGAGCAAAATGACCAAGATGTGTACACAATATAAGATTTTGGAACAACCTATGCAAATCTAGAATACTTTTACAGTATAGTGCCCATACATATCCCACCGCACCTCGTCGTGATACCTATCAGCAAATTCGCGCAGCACCTCCTCGTTCCACAGCGCAATGTTGTAGGATCCCGGCAGCCCAAGGCTGGAAATCCACTGATGACGCTGCACACCGGCAAAGCGCAGCAGGATCTGCTCCCCGTGGACCGGGTCCGTGCGCCGCAGGCTGTGCGCCTGCACGGTGTCGAAGAACGTCCGCAGGGCGGGGATGTGCGGCCCATCCCAGCCTGCGGCCGCCATGGTGCGCAGCAGCACCGGGATCGCGCCGCAGAACTCGTCCCAGGACAGGTCGCGGTCCGGGCGAGGTGCGTAGTGGTACACGCGCGTCCCGTCCGCGTCCGCGCGCGCGGCGCGTGAGATGGTGTGGAACCGCTTCAAGCCAACTTCTGTGAAAAAGTCGAGGTGGCAGTATTGGAACGCGCGTAGCTTGCTCATGGCGTAGGCAGTGAAGTGCTGCCTGCTGAGCGCGGCTTCGGGGTCCGCGGCCGCTTCGTCGGCGGCGACTTGGGCGTCCCAGGCGAGGATTGCGCGGGTATTGGAGGACGTCCATGCTGCTGCGAGGCGCGCGCGAGCGGCGGCCACGTCGAGGTTTTGGTTGCCGGGGAAGATGGTGGCGAGCTCTTCGTCGGTGTAGTCGGGCGCCACGGCGTCGTACGGGTTCTTGACAAGGCGCTGCATGACGAGTTCGAGGGGATACGAGATGAGAAGCAGTGCCAGTGAGTAAAAGACGTGGGGGAGACGATGCAGCTCAACCAAACTACGGAAACGCGACTGGAAATTTTACGTTGCCCGCAGGCTGAGAAAGGGAGTGAGCGCACCTGGAGCGGACAGCGAGCGCTAGCGTGCGTCTCGCTCCTACCCTGGCGCTCTGGAACTCTCGAGGATATGGCAGGATATGTCGGATGAGCCTTGCAGCATACATCGCCAGCCATCCATTGAGTACCAGCGCTGTGCTTCGGGTTGCAAGGTGGTCCAGTTGCAAGCGCCGGCGCGCACTTGGCCGTCGGCACGCTCGGCAACTGCCGAAACATCTTGGCGATCGACGACTTGTCAAGCTCTCTTTCATACCCTCCAGACCTCCACAGCAACACAAACGGTTCGTTTGTATCTCAGGGACTTAGAGAATGCTTGGGAGGATGGCGAGTTGTATCGAAGATCGGTGCGTTGTCCGATCATCTGCTGTCGGGCCAGCCTAGCTGACCTCTTGCCCTCATCCTGCTTTCAGCCTGCTCAAATTGGGCTCAGCAAAGCCTCGCAAATGATGTCTTGTACACTTGCGTTTGATATGTTCTGCAGTCCCACGGAGTCAACCCGTGCACTAGCTAAATCGTCACTGTATACCAGTAACCCTCCTCACTGGCCCCGTCTTTGCCCTGCGCAACGCAGACGCACACTCCCTTACCGCATTCTTCATTCTCATGGGCCGTATAATGTTTTATATCTGTTTCGAAGCAAGACGAAACAACGCGGTGTGACCCACCAGCAAACGGGCAAACGCGCGGCGGTGGTGAGAATTTTACTTTGCAGTATATGGGCGTTGCTCCGTATGACCAGCACAACTGAGTACATGAGCCAATTCTCCGTCGTGGCTATTGTGTGCTGATGACTGCGGTGAATGTGCCCAACCACAAGCACGCTGAATTGTCGCCGTACCAACACCGCCCAACTTTGTCCTTCAGCTGCACCGTGCGCACGCCCCTCAACGTTGACGCCGCATCCGAAACGCGGCGCCTGAATGTACCGTAGACGCGTCTGTCCATTCTTTGCTTGAATACATATACTCATCTCTCATGAACCGCCCAGGCCTTCCATACCACAACACCCGCTGCTGCGGAATACCCGTCACTACCTACGGACCTTGCCGTTCACCGGTCCCTGCACGATGGTCATTTGACATAGGCATGGGAAAATTCTGCTCAGCAGATCTCTTCTTGTACTCTGTCGTGCTCGCCATGGGCCAGGCCATGCTTGTATGGGCCTGCGCTTCCACGCCGCGTGCCCACCGGTATGCCAACATACGCCGAGCCGCCCAGGTACTATCTGACACTTTGACAAGCTAGATGGAGCCTGGCTTTGTGCGCTTCGTCGGCGCTATCATCCGTGCATTTGGGCGACACTCCAGGCAAAGCCTCGATGGGTAGAGCTGGGTACGGTGGCCGTAGTCACCCAGACTTCCTCTTATCATATTCCCATATCATTAGTGAATTGATCTTATCCTCCAGAGATGGTGTTTTCTTGAGCTACCGACCGAGCGCGCGAGGCTGTCCAGCTGGATCGACGGCGCTCTCTGACGTCTCACGTGCATGCCTCACGACTTCCCCTCTCATGCACTTTCTCCTCAGGCCTTAACCTCCGCTTTCTACTCCCTGCACCTAGCCCAGCTCGCCGTCCTTTTCAAGAAGCAAAACAAACCTATCTACTCCATCCCATCGGCTATCCCGTCCTTTCCCGCAACATACCATTCTCACTCACTCCACGTCGGATTATTCACGCACCGATACGACTGGCCCACCCCTTCCATTCGACGTCGCCAGTTGATGTTCGCGCAACCGCCCATCGTCCCGTATGATATACAGGTCGTGATAATCGACTGGATATACAGTAACTCCCAGCACGCGCCTAACATTGACCGCGACACACTCTGCGCATGCTCACTTGTCTGCAGAGCATGGACAGCCCCCGCCCAGCGCCTCCTTTTTCGGCGAACACCAAACACATCATTTACCCAGGCCCTCGCCCGGCTCCTCCCTGTCCTACGCACAAACACACTTCTCAGGAGATACGTGCACCAAGCCAGTCTCCGTCTATCCTTTGACTCGGACATCACCAAAATCCCAGACTTTCTCGCCTTGCTTGAGCTCTGTCCGAACGTGTTCGCCCTCACCTTCCACTTGACTTGTCATCCGTACTTTTCACACAGCCTGGTGGGCGGTCTGCGTGCGCTAGACCTTCAGCCCGCATACCTACAAGTCACCGGCCCACCTCAGTGTGTCGCCCCTTTCATCCGTCTCTGGCCCAACCTGCAGGGACTCCAGTGTCTCAATTGGCGGTTCCCACCCCGTTTTGAGTCAGTTATACCTCCGGCCCCCGTGCTGAAGGTGCTGCGAAGACTCAGTGTGGACCTAGACAATATGGATCGTACGGACTGGATGCTACAGGGTATAGATTTATCTGCGCTGCGGGAGTTACATGTTATCTTCTCTTGCTCCGGGTGCCGCGACCCCTACCATTTCCAAATGTTCAGCGCCGCACTCTGCAACAACCTCACAACATTGATTCTCACAGACGGCCCGTTGCCCCCCCAGTACATTCTAGATCGCTGCGCAAAGCTCGAGACGCTCGTGTTTGCGACGTGGGTGGACAAAGAGCTTGCTCTGCCGCGGAACATTTGGCATGTCGGCTGGCATGTCAAGATCCTCTACGAGCATTATGGGTCGGTGGAATACCTAGTGCATGCCCTGCGTGCCCTGTCATCACTACGCCTAGTGACGGTGACACGGGGCGTGCATTCAAAAGACTCGGATGCGCTCCTGCACGAATGCAAAAAGATGCGTGTCGATTTTGCGATGTACAGACACTGGAATGTGTTTACAGTGGGTGACAAGAGTCCTACGATCGCGTATCTTTATTCTGACAGATTTTATTTAAGACCAGCATGGAGTCGACAGTTTCGATTTAAATTTCGCCGGAGTATATTTTACAGGCGATCGAGGTACGTGGGCTTGGGTTTCACTCCAGTCACGGCGTTACCGCACAGTACAAGGTCCGACGCTAATTGCTCTTTCCTTGACCTCAGCACCGACCAGCATGAATCGACAAGCTCTTCAGTGAATCAGACATCACTCTCGCAGGAAGTTGAACACTAATGCCGGCCAAGAGAAGACTCACGGGTGAGCTGACTTGTGCTTTATCCTGGGATGACTGCGCGCTCACTGGCTGATGTACATAGGGGCGGCGGCGGGGTCGGTAGCGAAGAAGCGCATGAAGATGCCCGCGACAGCTAAAGTGGCCTCTCGAATCCCATACGACATCCACGTTGAGACCCTTGAATGGCTCTATCGCGCCTCGCAACACGCAGACGTTGACTACAAAACTCTCTCCGCATGTTCGCTCGTCTGCAAAGCGTGGGTGCGGCCTTCTCAGAGGCTTTTTTTCCACCGGACCTGGTCTATGGCGTCCAGGTCGGACTCGGAGCTCTCAAAGAAACGGACACTTCAACTCTTCCTTGCCATCCGCGGAAATCCTATCCTTGGGGCCTACATCCGCACTCTCGCCATCCACTTGGACCTATTCTTTTCCCCCTCCTGTCATATTGCCAACAGCACCATCAACCTTTTTTCAGTGTGCCCAAATATCACCGGCATCGCTATATATTCCAACCGTATTTACAACATGTCCATCCTAGTGCAAAATCTACGTGGACTGGACCTGCGCATCAAGGTCCTGTGAATCATTGGGAAATTTGACACCGTCGGCCCACTCATTGATCTCTGGCCAGATCTGACTTACCTTGATATTGTCCCCTGCATACACAGCACCCGTTCCCCGCCCACGCCTTCCAAGTTTATCCGCACCGTGGCAATTAGGTGGGGCCTGCCTACGTGGGTTTTCCCCAGCACTTCGGACGCGCTGCGAGAGATCGAGCTATCCGACGCCTGGATCAACCCGAGAGGCGTGGACCGCTTCCTGAGAACACCCGCGCTCGAGAACATCACGCCCCTCGTCCTCGACGGCCCTATTCCCTCGAAGAGTGTCCTGGACCGCTGCCCGAAGTGGAGACCCTCGTCTTCGCGGTATGCCCAAATCATCCACCTCGCTGCCCGTGACTCTGCGACACGTTGGGTACCATGCGCGCACCGCCGAGCGTCCCATCCCTGTGTATGTGCAGCACCTCGTCAACGCCCTGCGTGCCCTACCGATTCTGGAGTTGGTGACGCAGCGCGGGCGCTGTCGAAGCCCACACTGGACAGGCTGAAGCGAGGGTGCCCGCTGTGCGGGCTGGAGTTCGCCACATTTGGTGACGCGCGTATGTTCAAGGTGAGTTGGAGCAGGATGCGGTGTTTCCGTCCCAGTGTTCTGACGTTCTGACAGCTATCCAGCGCATCCTGGTACGCAGACGGTATTTAGGGGTCATGCTCTCTCGGATGCAATACCAAACTCTTTCTGTTCAAGTCGCTCCCCCTGTGGCCGTGTCGCAAGCTCGCATATAGCACGGTTTCCAGATGTCTGTCCCGCCGCAAATTTATGCATCCTGGCCACACGAGGGGCTGTCGAATTCGGAGTCGGGCACGCGGGTCGGCAAGGCTACGGGTATGACATCAGAGTCCGCACGGAGTCATGATTATCTGAACGGACGCTTGACCTCCAGCCGCTCGTCGTCCAGAGCAATCTGTTTGAGTATATCAGTTAGTCGGCGAGTGGATTGGTAGAGGTAGAGCGAGAGCAATTATGATATGTACGGTGGGCGTCTCGCACTCAAGCCGCCGTGCCGCTCTCCTGCACACCGCATATACGGTTTACAACGATCCGGCACCTGCTCCATCGTCATAAATGGTGCGCCGCGACATCTCGTCACATATACACGTCCACTATATTCTCCCAGTATGATTTGCTCGCCAACTTCTTCCCGCCGGAGTTCATTTTGCAGGCGATCGAGATACATGAGCTTGCGTTCAGCGCGCTGACGCACAGGTATCCGCTTGCCGCGGGAGGCCCATAGTCTACGCCCTGCGCGAGCTGCAAGCGCTGTGAATATGAGCTTAATATCCCTTCAGTTGCTGCCTGTTCCTTCGATAAATACCTAGCTCCTGGGATCTGAGCGTGGCATTTTCTAGAGTCGAGCGGAGCAAGACGCCAGGTGCTTGGAAGATATTGCGCGTCGTGGCCCCCTCGCTGGTCGACGTCGACGACCTACAAGTTCGGTACGTCGGAGGAAATATCATTGCTGCAGGCATGTGCTGATTCAAGAAACGGTTTTACATTTCAGAGCTGGGTCTCCGCTTCGCCTACATATCAAGTCAACAGATAAGATGTACATAAATCGTCACATGAGATGGTATCATTCTTGGCCAGCGCGCGCAAATTGGTAGCCTAAATAAAGTCCCGTTCCATGACGCCCTGTGGACAGGTGTTTCAGAACACAGGTATTAAGGTAGGAGGGAGGCCACGCACTCTGAACGCATACACGTTATCGTAGATTGCAAGCTTCGCATTCCTCTCCTCACACGCAAGCCTGAGGTCATCCACGGCGGGTGGAAATAACGCTCGAGTCGTCGTCACCAAGGACAATTCCCGCAGCTGGCGCAGGGCGAGCACTAGGTGCTGCACGTCCACGCTGGGCGCCACTACCTCAGAGACTTCCGCGGTGAGTGCTGCCGCCTCAGAGACGTCCGTGCTGGGCGCCGCCACCGCCGAACCTTTTTCTCCTGCCTGCGCCACGTGGAACCCAACGTGCCTCGACGTTGGTGGCAGCCTGACCGCGCTGGTGGGGCAGACGAGAAACACGAGGGTCCTTAGGTGCGTGCAGTGGTCGAGGACGGCCTGCGGGGGCAGCGCGCCGTCCAGGATCAGCGTGGTGAGGTTGCGGAACAGCGAAGGGCGCGTCGTCAACCTGGGATCCCATTCGCCGCCAACCACCTCGAGCTCGCGCAGCGCGGACACGTCGGTGCTCTCCATCGTCAACAGGACGCCACCTGTACCCCGGAAGTCCACCTGCAGACCGCGCGGTGTCGAGAACGGCACAGTAGAGAAATCTAATTCGGCCATCGCGAAGTCCCCTATTGAGAGACACCGCAGGTCGGGCCAGAGGCTGGCAAGACCGGTAACAATGCCAGGTCCGCCAAAGGTGTGAAACGATGTGATCGGCAAATGCATCCCACGAACCCGGTCCATCAGCTCACGGGTCTCGGATGGCTTGGCGATGGGGAAGAGGGAAAGGTTGCAGACGCTCGAGCAGAGCGTGATGAGGGTGAAGAAGTCGTCATTGGTGTCGGCAGCGGCATGAAACACATAATTGAGTGACCGAACGTACGTCGGAAGAAGCGGGTTTTTTGTCAGGACGGTGAGGAGCCGTCTGAGCTGTTCCAAGTGGTTTAAGATCGGGGTGCGGCGGAAGATAAGCCGCTGTGATGGGCCTGTCCAGGATTTGCAGACGATGGAGCATGCGTGTAGCGTCTGATAGTCGATTCCCGCATGCTGCGTGCTGCGGTAAACCCAGTCGATGATATCGACGTGGATATCGTGCGGGAGAGGGTTCATGCTAGGGAACACGAGGCGTCAGGCGCTTGCAGTACTGAAGTGAAGGAAACGTACGGGCTTGATGAGTGTGCGCGGGGACTTTACGATTCAGAATCGGACGCCAGAGAGCATTTCAAAAGCTGGTTGATTGGTAGAGGCAGGAAGTGACATCAAGAGAGTTGCAAGAGAGATCGATAGTACGTCGCCTGAAGGAGCAGTGCCAGCACAGCAGATGTGGATCACGTGTTCTATATGTTCTCGCTTTGTCGCGGGGCCTCCGAGTCAAAGTCTTCTACTCATTCTCCTCCATCGTCTGTCGCTATCTCATCACACCACTGAGCGAGCATCTTCCTGTCAGCGAGACCTTGCTGCTGACGACTATGGAGCCTGGCACCACTTGAACAACAACGAGACAAAACGCAACCAACTCTTGTCCGCCGTTCACTTTGCCCAAATCACAACGGCCAGCATGGGTGATCAGGCCCAGACGGTACCGGAATATACTTTTAAACTATGGAACACACACCGCTGGTAGAATCCGCTGGTGCCCACTCATCTGGCCTTCAGCTGCACATCCCAAGCCGAGGGCGGTTTCTTTCAGTACAGCGAGAAGAGCCTTCTCCTTGTGAGTTTCCTCGCGCCCATGAAATCTTAGCCCGCACCTCTCAGATGCGCTGGATGGATGAGGAGATATGGGCGGCATGCAGGACGTTCCGTTCCGCAAGGCGACGCAGAGCGTCTGCTGTCCATGACTGGCTACACCTCGAGGAACGCTCCGATCCCCAATCGCCGACATAGCGGGCCTGAAGCTTCTGCTATCTCAACCGGCTGCCGTCCTGTTGGACATCGATCAGGCGGGGGAGGAGTACGAGGAGGTCATCGAGAATGCTCGGGAGCATCCTGACGCCAGTGCGTGGTCATTTATATTTCGCTGAGACACACGTCCCTGATGCCGTCTTCTAGATGCTATACCTCTCGACCCCCGGAAGTGCTTGCTCCAGCGTGAAAGGTCGGCACCTCGGTGTCAATCCCAAGGACCACGATGGCGATTTTCTCGACTTCTCCTCCGGCGCTGCAAGACCTCGACGTAGTCTTCGACACCTGGAGCAGCCCGTTGTCTTTGCGCGCTCGTTGGCTTGCTGGAAGCCTCACGTCTCTGTCCCGCTGCCGCACATCCTCGACCGCTGGCTGCTCGTATGCGCTGCGTTCCCGCGGGAGGCGCTCGCGCTGCCGCCAACGCTCCGCCGCCATGCCGACTATCATACACTGTAGTCATCGACCAAGCAATACAAGACAGACGCGCCTGTGAAGTGCCTATTGGATGCCCTGTGCGTGATTATGCCCTGTGGCTACGAGTGCTGCGCCTGGTGACAGTGATGTGGTTTGTGCCCCGTCTTGCCTATGTTGCGGATGCGCGGGTGCATGCGGATCTCGCGGTATGTATGGAGTCGTCTGTATCGAAAGTAGGTATCCATAATTTTGCTCGCAGACTGCTATTCTGACCGATCTGAAGACAGTCAAAGACGAGGCGGCCACTGATCGAGGCGTACCATCTCCGCCGACACCGATGTTACCTATCATACAATTGCATAAATTGTCGCCTTATGTTGCATTTGTCAACTGGACCATTTGAACGACGACCGGGCCTTCAAATTAAACATGACTGTGCTGCCAGCCATCTCATTCTGATGCGCTTGTTTTGCAAGAGCACGATTCATCACGGAGCCTGAGGGCCATAGTAGCAGAGCATCCTCCTCATCGACTCGAGTCCCTCCGGACGCACGGAATCTCTCACCTTTCGCGACGAATACTCCCTCGTCACGAAGGACTTTGCGCTGAAAGCCTCCAACGACGGCGCCGAGCTGCGTTTGCAGCGTCGTCGAGATCAGCAACCCCGGGCCGGAGGGCCACAAGCACGGGCCGAAGCTACAGGCCTCGCGCGAGCTGGCCGAAGACGCCTTCCTCGATTTTCTCGCTGCGTAAGAAAAGCGTGCGCAAAAACGAGCGCTTCCTCGCACCCCGCCTACCGCCGTTCGCGCACGCAAAGTACGGATAAGCACCTGCTCACCGAGTCGCTGCGCCCTGGCGTGCACGCCCAACCGCTCTTCACGACGTCCACCCACTGCTCGTCGAGGCGCACTTCCGCACCTGGGCGATCTCTCCATGCTGCTTCGTACCTCCGTGCGTGCTGCGCCTCTCGTCTACCGGCTCGAGGCCTCTCGCTCGACGAAAATGCCGCATGCGCCTTCACTTGCGCCGGTGCGCGAAGACGGCTGTGGTGCTCGAGATTCTCCGTGGTGTTGGCGCTCCACGGACCCTAGGGTGAGCTTGATGGCCCGGGTGCCATATTAAAACCTCCACACCCAAGAGATGGGTTTCACGCGCGTGTATCCTCCGTACTGTGAACGAATTCCGCCAAGGCAGTTGTGTTCAGGATGCACATTAAATTCATCAGTTTAGTTCAATATAACACCACTACTTACACTCCAGCAAGTGCTGTGAACTCGGCCCGCAAGCGTTCGGTGGCCGCCTGCACCCTGCGCTCCACCAGCATCTGTATTTCAGCCTCCATGAGTTCCGCCGAAACGTCGCCCGCCCCACCCTCATCCTTCACCACGGCGGACGGACCAGCGGCGTCAGTAGTCGCCCCGACAATCCTCATACTCGCCCGTGCCAGCGGCCGCTTGCTCGGTTTCTGCACAGTAATATCATTCTGTCAACGCAGCATCGGCCCGTGGTGAGCATTATACCTACAGTCTGGGAGACGCAGTGCATACCTTGGCAAATATGGCAGGCCCTCGACCACGGCGCGCGCGCTGCACCGGTCTTGCGCAGTATTCATTTATCGAGAGGCAGGTTTTGCGCCTCAGCGAGCACAGCACGCACGACCCGCTCACACTGGCCCCTGCCCGGGCAAGACACGGGGCCTCCACTTCGTGGCACAGCCCGCAAGTGTCCTGCCACCATGTCAAAGTCAGATCGTCAGCATCAACTCCAAACGCCTGTCAAGGTGGCAAGAGACCGACGCACCGCACGCCTCGTCGAGCTCTCGGTGCCGATGTAATAATTAATTTGGTCGACGGTGACGATGATCGCGTCGTCCGGGAGCGACGATAAGGTCTCGCAGTCCGTCTTCAGGCGGCGCGGCCGAATCCAGCGCGAGTTAGGTGCGCGGGAGGGGGCGGGGGCGTCGGGAGAGTAAGGCACGCACCGCGTGTGGCGCAGCCTGCACAGCACGCAATGAGTCTCCGTGCCAACGATACAGGGAGCGCCAGCGTTGTGGCATACCACGCAAGGGGTCTGTAGGAGCGCATATATGCACCGATCGTAAGCGATACTGCTCGGATAATGAGTGAGAAGACCACCTACGTCATTATGAGGTGACGATGAGGTGCCGACGACGACTTTGCGGTAGCCTGAGGGCTTGCTCTTCGCTGGTACACTTACCACAAGGACGTCAGAAGGTAGGGCGGCCTCGTCTTCGTCATACAATATCCGCGGGCAAGCAGGATCGTGGGCACTCTCGGACTGCGGCAGCCGGCATGGTACCCCTCTGAGAGAGCATAGGACGCAGCTGTCACCCATGCCGACGAAGCACGGAAATCTTTGCAGATCGCAGTAGTTGCACGGGGCCTGCAATGTGCGCTCCGTAAGTCATCATCACGATTCGGCAAGGGGCGCACGGCGGACCTTGTGCACTGGCGAGGCCTTCGTACCCACGAAGTAGTTGTCTTCTTTGATGGTGCCCTGACGATCGCGATGCCTAAACTTGGGCACGCCAACGACGATGGGATCCGGTGGGAGCAACTTAAAAGAGTATGATGGGTCCAGGAGGCGTGGAGAACCTTGCTCGTCCTCATCGGACGGCGGCGTTCTCAGGAGCTGCTCCGGACGTATCTTGACTTCCAGAAGGGAAAGAGGCTCGAGATCAATTGCGGGATGATGAGATGCAGTCAGCGTAGATAGAACGATGACAGGGAGGGATTTGGAGCGAGAGCTTGAAGACTCTGGATGAGGATCCGGGGGCGAGATTGATTGAGCAAGAGGCGCTAAGATCTCGTCTACGGTCATAAAAACCGAGATGAAGTCATCTAGGGCGTCAACTGAGTCCGTTGAACGATCTTGGTTTCTTCGCGCGGGACATCGACAGGTGTGCTTACAATCTTCTGCCCACCACACGTCCGGCTCCAGCGACCCATCGTACGCGATATCAAGATCGCTCCCAATGTCGATATGAAACACCCTGAAAGCCCAACCTCCTTGATCATAGCGGTCGACGGCACCCCGCAGCGCGGTCCATGCCGACTCGACGACGGTTGGAAGCTTGACGAGCTGCATATGGCACCTCACGAAACTGACGCAGCGATACTGCACCGACAGACAGGAAGTCAGAACACGCGCGAGGATGCGTGACAGAACGATAGTACTCACCAGCTCGCCTGCGAGCACGGCATAGTACTTCTCGCGTTCTTCAGGTGCAAGGCTGCGAAGGCGTTTGACAGCGGCCCGAATTCGAACCATGTAATACGAGAGCGTGCGCTCGGGAACATCTGCGGACATGATGGCAGAAGGTGGGTGGGTAGATTTTAGTGTGGCGCACGCCTTGAAAGCGAGGGACAATAAGTACCCGGGACCGCGGTGCCGCCTGGTGCCGCCACCCGCGAACGAGATCAGGGCCACGTGGTCGCTACGGCAAGCGGGCGTTGTTGTCTTGTCGCCTTGTTCTGTCGACGTTGTCCGCGTGCCGGGTGTCGTTGTATTGACATCAAGGCGAACGTTGTCTGGGTTTCTGGGTATCGGAGATGAGGTATCCGACGAAAAAGTGCGATGTCGGAGGCTGGGTGACGTACATTGTAGCGGAGTGTATGCGTCGCAGAGAGGACCGCAGCGCCTCACGAGCTAGATCCTGACGCAGGAAGTCGTTGGTGAGACACAGGATGAGCGATTAAAAGCTGCAGTCGGATGCGGCAGCGTTGCGAAGAGCAATGATTGTGAATGACGTATCCCATAGCGCAGCGACTCGGAGGACGCTACGTGGAACTGCAGAGCGTATCAGCCACGCCTTACACGCAGCCTACGTGCGCAAAACAAAGATATTCTCACCTCGCAGTAATCGCCAAGCTAAAATGAAGGGAGGGAGTCAGCTAGGACAGCGGTATGTCTGCCAGTGCTATCGGACACGCACTTTGACTCCCTGCAATCGAAGCACACCCGAGAGAGCGCTGTCACTCGCAGGACTACTCATCCTGTTGATCCTGCGGCCTGGTCAGATGCTATGAGTTGCTGTGTAGATCTAGAGGAGGGGACAGAAAGAGAACGAAAGACGAGAGAAAGATCGCGAAGATATGGAGGCCTGGAGTGGACAGGTCGGAAAAGGAAACTATTGATGCCATCAGTGGCGGGACCCCAGCCACTACAGATGTGTCATCTGCCTTCCCAATGCAGAAGTACAGAGTTCTAGCCAAGTTAATCCCCTTATCGGGTGGTATGGTAGAGTGGCACATGCTCGGTAACCTAGTATTGCTTTTCCAAGCTTTGAATTTGATCCGAGCTCGAGGAGGGAGATGCAAGTCCGATATCACGTGACCGCCTCGGAATTAGACTGCGGTGTTAAAGTCTGGCACCCCATTTTTCATCTTATTCTTAAGGACTTAGGAATACATTTCACCTCTAGATTCTGGAAGCCTGAGCATACTATACCTTCCGTTTAGTGCTCAATCCGTGCTTTATTCTACATGCCAAATGCCCCTAACTCCGCTCTAACTCCGACTTTGCCTCTGTCGCCCACGCAGCATGATCCTGTGCACTGCAATAATTGTCCAACAACACCTGGCTAATATGTGCAAGTCTCACCGCACATTTGCACTATCCCATTGTTTTCTGTCATATAAATTCTTCAAACATCGGAATAGGAGTTAGTACATGCTTTTGGCCACCTCGGAGTTGTGCCGGTCCGCACAAGTATATCCTTATCCCAGCATTTTCCGGTTCATTATACAATAAGGAAATGAAATGATTCAGATGTATGGTACATTGAGCAGATGGAGAAGATCAAACATACCAGGACCCGGAGAACAAGTCCGACTCTTAACTCCGAGTCTGAATGTCTAAGAGCGAGTTATTAATCACCATGCTCTCATTCTGCAAATTTTCTACACTGCACCTGTGATCTACAACCTCCTTGTTCTGTGTTTTATTCTACACAACTGGAATTGCCACTAACTCCGATCCGACTCTGACTGCAGTCTGACTCCGACTTTGGTCCGACACTCTGGTCCGAGTCTGACTCTGGTCCAAGTCCGACTCTGGTCCGACTCCAAATCCGGTCCGACTCGGACTCCAACTCCAACTCGGACTTTGTGTCTGCACAGCATGATACTGCGAACTTCGTCTACTGTCAGCCCCAATACGTGTCCGCTTCACCTCACACTTGCTCTCTACCATTGTTCTTCTGTCATTTTGATCCTTCAATCCTTGTTCGGTGTTTTATTCTAAGCACCTGAAATTGCCACCAAATCCGCTCTGACTCTCACTCTGGTCAAACTCCGACTCTGGTCCAACTCTGACTCTGGTCCGAATCCAAATACTCCGAATCTGGTCCGACTCCGAATACTGCCCGAATCCTGTCTGACTTGGACTCATTAAGTCCGACTTTTGTCAATTCTGCCCCATAGTTTGGTCTGCTTCTTTGACCCTCCTTCACCACATTCACTATGTGTATCATGTGTATTTATTACTATTTACTGTCCTGTTATCTTTGGCTACGGGTGCTCATCACGGATATTGATCAAGCATTATATATTATCTGACTAATACAGGTAGGAGTTCCGGGGGACAGGGCGAGCCGAGCGTGCCGCGCCCTCTCGATCGCAGCTGTCCACTCCAGGCCTCCATACGAAGAGACTTCGGCAGTTGCCGAACGTGCCGGGCGCGTGCCGACTTGGTGGTCACCATCATCTGCAAGTCAAAGCCCAACACCCACTGCTGATGCCCCACGATTCGCGAGGTAAGAAGATACCAGGGTACGTACTTGTGGTGACACGGCCTACCATCTGGGCGGGAGCTAGCCTCAAGTCAAGCAGCGTCTAGCGGGCGACGCCACGGCTAGCGCTCGTTGTCCGCTCAGGCTCCAGGTGCGCGCCCTCCCTTTCTGAGCCTGCGTCCAGCTGAAAACTTCCAGTCGTTGTTTGGTTGACCTCAGGTTGAACTTCACTGTCACCAACTACCGCGCACTTCTTCTCCGGCATTCCCTCGACCTCGTCGTTCGCATCATGCTGCACCTTGCCACGAGCCCGCCCACCGCCGACACCGCGTCGCCCACGCGCACATACAACGACGAAGAGCACTCCGAGGACCACAGCCCCATTCTCCACGCAAAGCGCCTCGCAGTAGCGTGCTCATTCTCCAACACATCGGCGGACCCCGCATCGGACGCCATTTCAGTCGATGTCGACGAAACAGTCGAGTCGGAGCCAGACACCATCGCTAGCGGGATCACCTCCACGCAAAGCGCCACGTCACTGCCCGAGCGCCAGCCCTCCTTCGTCAATTCCCTCCCCATTCCCTCGACCGGGTCCCAGCTGCTCCATGATGTCGACGAGACCGCCGACTGGGACCTGTGGGCCGACTGCGAGACCGCCATTTGGGGCTGCGAGACCGTCGACTGTGGTCGCGAGACCGCCGACTGGGGCCCGTGCGCTAACTGCGAGAAAGACCCCCGGGGCCCATGCGCCGACCGTGCTCCCGCGAACGCACGTTCACTACGGCACGCTTCTCGTCTTTTTCTTCCCGAGGTCATACTGTACAATTCGCCATCGAACGGTCATAGGCGTGCAGTGGTACTTGACCAGACATAGTCCAACCTGTACCTCTCGTTTCGCCTGCGCGCAACTCTTCGTGCTACGCGTATATCATTGTTTGCATGTCCATACCTGTTTGCCACCGATCTGGTCCACAAGTCATACATACATTGAATGCACATGCATATAGTCCGAGCAATACATGATTGATGCGAGAACACCGTCACCACGTCTTCGACAGCCCCTATCAAAACAATTACCGACGATACAATGTCATCGAGCATCGCGCACTACTCTCTGTAATCCACATGAGCGCTACATTGACAATTACAGGCGCGCGAGACGACGTACTCGACATCTATTATGGAGATGATGCAACAAAGCAGCTCATTTCTTTGTCGGGTGCGTCTTGCGTGACAATGAGGGGTTATGCAGCTAGCACCGGGCCTGCATTAACAACAGTCCATTAGCTACGCTGCCCACGCACGCACGGACAAATAACTCACTCGAGCGCTGCGCACCGCTGCCTACCGAGATTGCTACGCGCCTTGCGCAGTCTCTCTTTTCCCCCATGCCAAACCGCGGTGCAAATTGCGTTATAGTCGTCGAGGCAGCGGACCACAGAAAGACAGAGGTATATGCGACGCGGAGTAAAGGGCCAGATGAGGAGGAGCACATGTACATGGCGCGTGGGCGGGCAGAGGCGCATGGCGGCGTGGGGGAGAAGACGCTTTGCGGAACGAGTAGGAATGGGCGGGTTTATATGGGATGCGGTGTTTGGTCTGAGGGTGGATGCCAAATAGCGGGGGGAGACGCGTCGACGCGTCAGTATCACGTGGCTGGTTCGGTTTGCGGGTGCTTCTTCCGTGCCATCATGATCTCACTCTTGCCTCTCGCTCCTTGCTCATTGCTTGATAGTCTCTGACGAATCTCTGTGCACGCACGTATGAAGAACGGCTTTTCCAGCATCCTTCAAAGGACGGTATCAATCAGAGGACTGGGGAGCTCGCAAAGCATCTCATGGGCAGCCGGGGAGGAGAGCGCGAGACGGACGGACAGGATGAGGTGAGCAGGATACTAATCCTATTTCTCCATGTGCACGGTGAATACATAGTCCATAGGACGCCAGGCACCATACGATTATGAAGAGGATCACTGCATGACCAGCTCGAATTTCCAGTCTGTCTGCGGCAGCGGGCTCAAATTATTTCTGAACTCTACGGTGCGCAATGCGCTATTATCTTTCTTCTCACAGACGTCTCACACGCAGTCCATTTTCTTTCACTTACGCCCAGTGAACCTCCACTAGCCTGAGTCGCATGTACTCAGTACGCGCTTCTCTACCTTCTAAGTTCTATATTCTACGAATCCGTCGGCGAGAAGATCCTCTGCACGCGATAAAAACTTCCACAGTGAAGATGTCCGACCGGTGTACCGGCACTTTCAATGGTGATGCTCGGGCGTTGCGACTGCGTATGCGCCTTCTAGCTATAGGCGAGTCCGAACAACCTCTATCGCAGACGGATGCCCATGTACTGACATCTCTCCCGCAGAGCGCGCGCATGTGGGTCCCACAGAACGCGCAGCTCAACAATGCGCTCTTACACGCATACATCCCGTCCCAACCGCTCACTCTCCCACCTCACTATATCGGTTTATGCACAGAGGTTCCGTGCGGACTCTAATGCCCTTCCTGTAACCTCGCCGGTCTCTCTACCCGGGTACCCGACTCCGACTTCGCCATCCCAGCGTCGCCCCATTCTTCTTCGCGACGCAGTGAAGACCGGCGCTCGTCGTTGATCGCAACCGTTTGCTTCCACACACATTTCTGCTCGAAAATCATCCGAAGATTACGGAAGGGCATGCGCCGGTTCAGCGAAACGCATCTCATTCTCAGGAACCAATGACTGCAACTCCATAGTTGACATGTCTATGCTCGTGATAATATAGTCCAATGATCGTCAAACGTATCGTTGTCTAGGATTGAGCATCAAATTCACGGTCGGACAATGGATGCGGTATGAGATACAGAAGCATGACGCCGCGAAGAACAGGAGCATACAGACGCGTACGTACATAACGCTCCGATTCATTAAGCGGGTAGCCAGGTCTGCTGAAATACAATCCACATCCATGAAGTCCTGCACACACGACAGCCCGTAATGCGCGCTTTCCTTTTTCTAACTGTACCGTCACTTACTCGCCATGCGACACAGCGCGTCGAACGTTCGAACATGATGCCGAGCCATCGATGTCGCAGTGCCGTCCAAGACCATTGCTTTTTCCTATATATTCTGGCCGTTTCGACTACATCCAAGCGGGCGGGAGCGCCGGGCTCCGTGCCATATTGCTGCTTCTGCTCTGGCTACCTGCTTACTATCTTCCTCGTTCAGCAGCCCTAACAACGAGCGAGATCCTATACGGGAATCTAGACCACTTGGAGTTGAAGAGTTGGCTCGCGAAGACGACAGGCAGCTCGGACAGATAAGCCACCAAGGTACGTTGCGCACACGCTTTCTCCTTGTTACTTCACCCACGTAGCTTCCACCAGCATGCCGCCGAACGAACGCTGCGACCCGTGGGACACTCTGTAGGAAAAGGCGGTGTGTAGCACAGCAGGACTTGATATAACATTTGGAGGCTCGCATGGCCAGCTCGCGCCCCGGCCACTTCCCAGCAGCGAATTTCGTCGCGACACTGTACACATATCGTGCGCTTGTCTGAGCACTCGGGGACACGCCGACATCCGCGAGCACCCGGGCCCCTTTCCACAGGGTCGCACCCTCACGAGACGCCCACCGAGTATTACGCTGAAAGCCACGGGCATACAATAGGGGATAGATAAATGAATCCAGAGACAAGCATTGGAATGCGCTCGGCGAAAGCGAGGATGCGGCGACAGCTTGCAAACTAAACCGCCTAAATTTCACCCGATGACGAAGGGCCAGCTCGTGTCCGCCTGAAAACCAAAATCTTGAGCCCAGCGATAGCGTCTTGTGTGGTCAGGCTGCATGAAATCGTGGCGGGAGGGACGCGAGTCGGGGACACGCCCACCGGGGAAACGAGTTGAACAGATGAATAGGCAAAGGCAGGCCCCTAAATGCCGTCTGCATCTAGGATGCGCTGGATAGTCATCAGAATACTGGCATGGAAACACGACGTCCATCTCCGACTCACCTTGAACATACGCGCGTCGCCATATGTGGCGAACTCCACCCCGGGCAGGGTGCACCCTCGCTTCAGCTTGGCCAGTGTCCGCTTCGACAGCGCCCGTGTTGCCGTCACCAACTCCAGAATCGGCAGGGCGCGCAGGGCCTCGACGAGGTGATCCACATCCACAGTGATGAGACGCGCGGCGGTGCACGCATGGTACCCTACGTGTCGCAGGGTCACGGGCAGCGAGGTAGATGCTGCGGGGCAAACCGCGAACACAAGGGACTCCAGCTGCGAGCAGCGGTCCAGGACGCTCTTCGAGGGAACAGCACCGTCGAGAACGAGGGAAGTGATGTTCTCGAGCGCGGATGTGTGTAAGAAACGATCCAGGCCGCTCGGATTAATGCAGGCGTCGGACACCTCGACTTCACGCAGCACGTCGGGGATCCTGGGGAACACCCACGTAGGCCGACCGTTCCACCTAATTGCTACGGCACGCGTAAATATGGAAGGAGTGGGCGGAGAGAGAGTGCTGTGGCTGCCAGGGATGATATCAAGACATGGCAGTTCTGGCCAGAGGTCGATGAGTGGGCCGACGGAGTCAAATGGGCCGATGATTCGCAGCACTTTGATCCGCAGGTCCAGTCGACTGAGATTTTGCACAAGGTTGGACATGTTGATAATACGGTTCGCGTATATAGCGAGGCCGGTGATATTTGGGCAAACTGAAAAGAGGTTGATGATGCTGTTGGCAATATAACAGGTGGGGAAGAAGAATATCTCGAAGTGGATGGCGAGAGTGCGGACGTAGGTCCCAAGGATAGGATTTCCGCGGATGGCAAGGAAGAGCTCAAGTGTCCGTCCCGTTGAGAGCTCAGAGTCCGACCTGGACTCCATAGCCCAGGTCCGGCGGAAGAGAAGCCTCTGAGAGGGCTGCGCCCATGCTTTGCAGACGACCGAACATGCGGAGAGAGTTTTATAGTCGACGGCTGCGTGTTGCGAGGCGCGATAGACCCAATCGATGATCTCGACGTGGACGTCGTATGGGAGAGGTGCCATTCCAGCTTCTGCTAACGCCTTGAAGCGCTTCTTGGCTACCGACGCCGCCGCCGCCCCTATATGTCCATCAGCCGGTGAGCGCGCAGTCATCGCAGGATCAAGCAGAAGTTCGCTCACCCGTGAGTTTTCTCTTGGCCGGCATTTGCTTGCAGTTTCCTGTGAGACTGAGAGTAGTGGGTGGTCGATTCGTGCGGAGGTCAAAGGGCGTCGGACCTTGTACTGTATGGTAACGCCGTGACTATAGTGACACATATTTTCACCGACAACATCAAAGCTTGCAATAATCGTGTGCGCACTCCCCAAACGTCAAAGCAGTAGAATGCCACCCAAGAGGAAGCTTACAGGTAAGCAAAATGACTATAACATGTTCCTGTTCCAACTGATACCCGCGGCAGGCGCTGCGAAGGCGGCCGTGGCTGCGAAGAAACATCGTCAGCAGGAAGACAAAGGGTCTGGAAATAGCAGCGTAAATGAAGGATCTGGGGGAGACAAGAAAGTGACCTCAGGCAATGGAGCGTTGAAGACTGCCAGCGATGCGCCCGTCGTCACCAAAGCCACAGACGTCTCGAACATCACGGCCCCAACGCACCCTGCCTTTCTCCCCGCGTGCTTCTCCGGCAAATTCGACCTCTATTCCACGAACCTTCCCTTCCTGCGCTCGCAGTACCTCCCATCCGGCGCCCAAACTCCGAACTTCGCGGCCGTCTACACCAAGATCCTCTTCTTCCAGGCTAAGCCGGACTTCAGCGCGCGGATCGCGCTGCGCGACGAGCCCGCAGACGGCGGCGGCTTTGCGTGTGCGAACATCAGCAACCCGATGAGCGACGAGCCAATCGAGCCGATCTTCCTGGTCGATGCGCGCGTGGGCGATGACGTGGCGTTCAGCGCGCAAGAGACAGCGCATGCCTCCACGGTCGGGCGCGGGCTGGGGTACGCTGCGACGATGGAGCTGGATACGTCGGGCGACGACCACGGGATGGTCACTGCGGGCCATGGGTACTTCAAGATGCGCAAGGTGTGGGACGGCGGGGATGGGAAGGAGCTGTTTGAAGGATATTGCACGCTTCATGTGCGTCAGCTTCATATTCTGCATGCCCAGCGCTGTCTGACTCACCTTCGCGAACGTTCTGCATCTGCCAGCTCACGTACGGCCCCCTCCTACGCCGCAAGGGCCACGGATCCTTCGACGACGCCATTGTCGGCTTCTGGGCTGTCCGGGCGCAGAAGGACGAGGCGGGCGATGAAATCGGCATCGACGCCGATACCTGCGTTATGTCTGGTGCGATTTGAAGACGAGTTGATGTGTGCGAGGAGGCTGTGATCATGCGGGAGCCAGCCGTCGCTGCTGCTCCTGCGTAGGCATTGCGCGGTAGGTCTATTAGTAAAGATAGTCAAACGTACCATCGAAATATACTCTTGAATAGGATCTTGAGGGAAACTAAGAGAACCATGTATAGAGCTAGCGTGCGCATGTCCTGGCCACCCGCCAGGACCGGGCGGGATTGCGACTTGTGGCGAGGCCGAGCGGCCAGTCTTCACGCTGCTGTTTTTGAAGTGAGACCTTCAAAGGCCGGCTGGATACTTCTCTGCTGACCTGTTTGATTTAGTGCGGCGTTGAGAGCGAGCTGTGGCATGTTGGCGAGGTGTAGTCGCAAGAGGACCGATGCATTGAAAATACCCGCGTGACGCTTGGTCACCTAGTCACGTCACATAAGTGGCTCTTCAACAACTTCCTACGGCCCACAGCAGAAGGGCTCGGAGTCTGCAATGGATGAACTGCGTGCTTATCGGTTGTGGAGATTAAATTTTCGGCTCGCCGCACCACATTTATTACTGCACATACGCTAGCACAGCTTGCCCGTAGCGATCCTTTCACCGTCGTCCTCTTCATCCCAATCCAACAAGAATGATCGTCTTCATCAGAGCCTTTCAATAACATACTGCCACGATGCTCAGAAAACAATGCGCACTGTCCGATACCCAAGTTCCCCGCCTCAATCCCGGTCTGACTGGAGCGCGTCGATTTTTGAGCTGTTGGGTGACTCGGTGAGTTTGGCTCCGGTCTGCGCTCGAGTAATATGACTTACCTTCGTCTAGATACCTATGCGCAAAGAACAGGAGTGCCGTTCTTGAGCCCGCCATCCAGGAAGGCACAGTCGCGGCCCTTGTGGTCAAATCCAGTCGACGTGCCTCGGGCGCTGTCGCTTCAATCAGAACCGCAGCCCAGAGCGCACGCTTGAACTTGACCGGCATCCCAAAACCCGGCTGCCAACAGACAGATACATAACATGTTCTGACTAAATAAGACAGAACGCACCTGGTAATAACACTCCTGATCTTCGAGCCGGTCTTTCACGAGCAAATTGTAAACCTTCAGGACGTTTGTTTCCTACGACAGAAGTGTCTGAGGAGTCCTGTACCGACGATCAAGTACTACGCACCATCTTCCCGTAATCCATAGTGGTCCCGTCGAAGCAAAGAACCAGCGTGCGGGGCTTTCTGGTGTTAACTGCAATCATCGAATGAATCATGGAGGGTATATGCGGGACAGAGAGTGCGTATGCTACCACGCAATCAGTTATGTACGTCGTCAAGCTGAGAGGAATGCATACGGGAATCGGATCAGTCGCATGATATCATCACGCAGTCGCAGGCACCGATGGTAGGCGGAGGGTGCAGCGATGAGCGCGAGAGCATTCAAGATCGCAGACACACGGCAAACATTCTCAGCCAGACCTGACTGGTAGTGTCAATGAGCGCGATCTGGAGAGCGGAATATTGGTAGATGTTCCCCTATGTCTGGTCAAGACAGCAAACATGTTCTGACCTGAAAACGGCCGATGAATGTAGTGGAGATGACTAGCGCTCCGTCCTGCAACAAAAAAGGATCATCGTCAAAGCATAATGGGTCGACGAACAGAAACTTGCCTGATGGCACATTAGCCTGACAAGTTATACGTGGCCCGCACCGGCAAGTACTGGGATGACTGCAAGACGAGGTCGTGGTGAGTTGATGAAGTCGGAAGCGCCGGTGGGCAAAGCTTACTGGCCGATGGCGCCGATCGGCGATATACCTGAAGGAGGTCATGTGATCGTGAAATTATAATTGCAGGCAACGGGCATATTGAGCAGTAGCGAGCGTCAAAGAAGTTGGACCTAGGCATGCTCTATTATTTACAATACTGCGATATGATACAAGCCTGAGAACTGAAACCGACCGCGCTAAGGCTACACCAGACTTACTCGTGCTCGGCCTTCATCGTCGAATCCGCGTCCACCGAATCGTGCTTCTCCTTCCGCCCGAAGTCCTCATCCACCATCGTATGCAGGGTGTAGTGCTTCATGAACAGACTGGAGATAATCCCGAGCCCGGTGACGCCTGCGAGCACCTCCCACACGACGCGCAGGGCATCTGCGAACGCCTTGCGCACCTCGCTCTTGAGCGGCTCCGGGAGCGTCGGGATGCTCGGGATCGCAGCGAACGCGAGGTCCGCGCCCTGCGGGAACTGTGCGAGATACGCCGGCGGGAGGTTGTGCTTGAGCTGATTTTGCAGGACAGCGCCGCCGAGGGTCACGCCCCACACCTATGTCCGTCATCGTCAGCGAGAACGGTAAGATGGGAGAGAGAGTGAGGACGTACGAGGGCAAAGTTGCGGAGGAACGTGAAGAACGCGAGCGCAGGTGTGCTCTGCTTCACGTCCGTCGCGCCCATTACGGGGAAGTAAGCCGCGATGTACACGATGCCGATGCCGATGCCCGCGAGGATCTGATACCCCAGCGCCCTCCCGCGCGTCGAGTCCGCGCCGAGCGTGCATAGGAGTGCGACGCCGACGATCATGAACACCCACCCGACCCACATGAACGGCCGGTAGCGCTGTGTCTTCTGGATGAGCACGCCCGTGATGACGGACATCGGGCTGATCGTGTACGAAAGCGCGAAGCTGTCGACGCCCGCCGCGATCGGACTCGCCTCCTTGCATGCCTGGAAGTACACGGGCACCCAGTACGCGATCGTCGCGAGCACGATGCCCATGAGGAAGTTCTGCGTGTAGCCGCTGAACGCGGTGCGCTCGGGCGGGACCATCAGCGCGGTCTGGGCGCCACAGACAAATGAGCGGGGAGATGCGCACACTGATGAGAGCTCGACGTACCACGCCCTCTGGAACAAACTTCATCTCGTACACAACGAACGCTGCGAGCCCGATCAGGCCGAGAACGAGCGGCACGAGCACGCGCGCGGACTGCCACGAATATACGACACCGCCCCATGTGAGCGCAATGACCACTGACGTCGTCGAGGACGTGATGAGCATATTTCCGCTGCGCCACCAACGTTCCTGATCAGGGCGTTATGCCAATGGGAAAATCACGTACACCCAGTCCATGCTGCGTAGCTTGTCGCGCAGCGCGCCGCCGGGGGTGCGCAGGCGCAGGAAGATGATCACGAGTAAAGCGTCGATACCGCAAATCGGGAGGTTGAGGTCTGCGGAAACGAACAGCGAGCTATTTAGCATTGCAAATCCTTGTTCGGCGCGCGAGCGGATACGTACAGAACAGCCAGCGCCTGTGTGACATATTGCATCAGAATGGAGCTCCAAGAGTATATGAAAATACGGTCCCTACCATTGTCCGTGCTCCGCTAGGGCACCGCCGATGAGAGGCCCGGTACCACCGCCTATCGCCCATGCCCTGCGAGCAGACATCATCGTGCCTATGAGCGGCGATACGGCGGGAAATCAGAGATGGCTGCTTACAGCGCCATGAGTCCGTTGTAGCTGCCTCGCTCCCGCAACGGGATCATGTCTGCAATGATGATCTGCGACATAGATGTAAGCGCGCCCGCTCCAAGACCCTGAAACGCTGCACCGAGACAGCGCGTGAGCGGATGCCGAAGTCGGGGTGTATGATGGAAAACGTACTGCGCCCAACGATGAGCATGTTCATGGTGTGTGCGGCGCCAGCGACCGCGCTGCCCAGGGCAAAGAGCGCGATCGCGACGAGCATAACGGGCCGGCGGCCGAGAATCTGCAGCCCTATGAGCAGAGCTCGACGAGCAGAACGCCGCAACGCACCTGCGAGATACCGCCTGTAAACGGAAGTAGCGCAGAAGACCCTAGCGTATACGCCGACCCCACCCACACAAACTGCCCACCGCCCAGCTCATCAACGATAACCGGGAGTGCAGTGCCTATTGATGTCTGTCCGAACGGGTGAGATTGGTGCAGAGAAAGAGACGGTACGTGACGCACGAATTCAACAGCTGTAAGGAGCGTGGCGATGAAGCACGCAAGGAGAATGGCCCAGAACCCTAAGTCGCGACGGAACGGCACCCTTGCGGACACGCGACTCTCGCGTTTGGCATCCGCGACGGCCTGCTCGTTGACGAGCGTTTCCACCTGCCCTGCTTCCATGTCTTCTTCAAGGCTTCGTGAACAAGTTGTTTTCGTAGGCGGAAGAAGAGAATGTCAGGATGATAGTTGGGAGGAGGTCGGTGGGGCGACTGCGCTCTGCACATTCGCAGGTTGCGACGCGGCGGTCTAATACAACGAACATATCAGCGCGCCTGTTTTTCTGCCATGTGAATACCTTAAGGATAACCTCGTCTGCTAGATAGCCGAGTGCCCCAACCCCAACTCGCCTCAGTCTGGCGAAACCATTGATTCTCGGCGGCAGTAAGGATCAGAGAAGCGGAGGCGCGCCCGCCCAGCACGGTGGCTGCAAGGCTCTGCAAGGCCTGTCTGTCAGAGACTAACGCCACTCTGCGGGCGCGCCGGAGAGTTCCTTGGCCGCCTCGGGCTGTCCAATGACTAGAGTCCATTGAGGTCACATCAGTCGGCGGGATATTGAAAGTGATATGAGGCCGCTATCACAGGAGCCGAGACTGATAACGCGTTACAGAAGCGAATATAAAGAGTGCCCGACAGACTCACACATGATCATCGTGTCGATACCGAACCACGGTGCTCTCCCAGCGAAATCGCAGAATTACGGGTTTGGATTTGCGCGAAAAGGCACCAGTCCCGAAACGCCGACAAGCGCCCTTAGTACAGATAGGCGCCAATCTCACGTCCATTCTTCACGTCGCACGGTTCCGACAGCTCTCCGTTGCCATCCTATCATTGTATAGCACTTCCGCCGGCACTCTATAAGGATGTGTCGCTCACCTTTTGGCTTGTGGACTGAGACGACTGTTGGCTAGATTCGGGCCGTCCGAGGGTAGCTTGCTGCCTCTTGTTGCCGAACTCTGTCCTTGTGCGAGCTGGTGTGTGTCCTGCCATGTGTGGCGTGATGGAAGGTCAACGTACCGCTCATATTCGTCGCGCCTGACCGCCTAGGCGGCCTAGGCCCGTACTACGGCCGCCGGGCCGGCCATTCCGCCGCGATGCTGCGCCACCACTGATCCAGCTGCAAAGGCGCCGACCACGTTGAAACGGTTGCAGCTAAGACAAAGCTTGAAGCCGCAGGAGGTGCTTTCAACACTATTAGGCTGACACAGGCCACCATCGAACATTAAGTTCGAGACATCTCGCCAAGCCGACTAACCAGAAGCACGCTTCATCTCCGTGTGCCAACAAGCGCGCTGATGAAGAGGGGGGAGAAATCGCCGACACCGACGGACAAGCCGACGGGATGCTCGTGATTGCACCCAAATCTGTGTCCAAGTATATGACTCGGAGATCTGTGACGAAGAGCAGCGGAAGGGGCGTACAACAGCCTTCGAGAACAAACATGACAGTCACGAGCCGGTCTTCTTCCGAGGATACGACTGCCTTGGGGTGTGGGGCAACCGCAGTCCCGGCGCTACTCGCTGTATGAGGGACGCGCGTCAGCTCAGCAGCCGTCTTTGTCGGGGACAAGCACGTCACAGACCGTATCATCGACAGCGGTGATTGAGGTTGGCTCAGAGCAGTTTCACGAGCAACACATCGAGCGGATGAGCGTGATGTAGGTATGGCCTGGACGGGCCTGTCTTGGGTGAGGTAGACGGCAGGTGATGCTAAGAGGCTCGTGCATTGCCGGCGACGCAGAACCGGTCGCGATCGTGGGTCGGAAGCATATGAGAGGACAGCATTGAGGCGCAATCTGTCATCCTGAAGTAGAGGTGTTGGGAATGAGGCCTTGAGGCCGAGGCAAGACACGGGGAGCATCAGCTGCAAGCGGCGTGAACTTTGGCTGTTCGCTCACCATGCTCAGAAGCCAGATAGATGGACGAGAGCGGATGCAGAGCCCTTGGAGGAAGTCTCTGGAGGTGTGCACCGAAGGAAAGTCGTGATTTGAGCCCTCCGCGAGCGCATGCTGTAACAGCTCCGAGAACAGAGTCGTGGACTTTTGGACGGGTCGGGAGGAGCGATGAGCCCACATTGCAGAGGCATCGGTTCTGATATAATCACCAATAATATGCCTTCCCTTTTATTTTTTCAAAACCACGCAACAGGTGGGCAGCAACGCGCATATATGCATACGTCATAATCAATCGCTCGCGTGTGGTCGTATCGCTTCAGATTTGTCGGGGCGTACTGGAAATTCGACCCAGGAGCGGATGGAGAACAGGTAAGAGGGGGTAGTACGTGGAGCTGGCGATGAGAGCAGAGGTATGGGCGGTCGTGGGCGGTCGAAGGGTGCATGCAGGAACTGGCCAATTTTCACGGCGTTAGAGAGCAACACGAAGAGAGACTAAGTAGCGGCGCACCGTACAGCATTCCCAGTCCCGAAATCATCCCTCATTATCCGACAGGATGTGTGATTCTGCCCTGCTATGCCGACCACGTTTGTGACTGGATGAATGAATTGCCCTGATTCACGTAGGAGAAGGCCATTTAGTGGAACAATACGGACAAAAAGAGAGTGCAGAGGGGTCCAGTATACGACAAGAGCAACGAGGAAAGCAGATGAAGACTCGAGCGAGTTGGTGAAGAGATGTTACTCAGCGTTTGTGACCGCCTGTGGGAAAGCAACGTCTACCGACTGGCAGCCTGGCTGTATAGCCAGTAGTCTGTAGCCGCTGCTCGCAAGCTCGTCGTCCATGTCGAAAACCCCGTTCTACCTCACGTCGGTCCAGCGCAGGTGGTGTCGGTCGCTCACGCGGCCGCCAACATGGGAGAGCGAGTCAAAAATGTTCGCCCGGCCCGCCAGCGTGAGGCGCCTGACCGTCACAGCTGCCGCCGCCGCCGCCAACGACGACGACCTCCTTTCAACCCTCAACGATTTCTTGGAGCTCCCCCCGCTACTCGTGAAGCGAGGTCCAGCCATGTCGCAATGGATGAACGTCACCTTTCTCGGCACCTGCTCGGGCGGCGGGCCGTCGGACACGCGCAACTGCTCCAGCCTCGTGCTCGACGTCGTCGGCAATGGCTCGCTCTGGAGTGCGTTCATCCATCCCATCCGTTCTCCTTCACATCCTGCCCCCCGCCCCCACCCCGAATCATACGATTCGATGCTGACAGGCTCTAGTGGTCGACTGCGCCGAAGGCACCCTCCGACAATTTGCACAACAGCCCGCCCCAAGACAGAACCAGCGCGCGCTGAAAGTCGGCAAAGTGACGCACATCTTCATCACCCACATGCATGGTGCGCCGTACCCCACTCCGAGCGAGCGCCGAGTCTGATTGCGGGACGGGGGTAGCGGACCACATCATGGGGCTGGTGACGTTCCTGCGGAACGTGTTGGGGATCTCGCCAGAGCCGTTTGTGCCGTCCACCGAGCCGGTGCGCACCACCAATTTATCATGGAATTATTGTGTTGCTGACTGTGCGTTTTGCAGCCAACAGTGAACATCTACGGCCCCTCGGGCTTGCGCCTCTTCCTCCGCTCAAACCTCCAACTCACGCGCACGCGCACCGCCGACCGCTACGCCGTACACGAGCTCTTAACACGCGAAGATGACCTGTGTACCGGAGAGCTGCACTCCAGCGAGGCTGAAGGGCGGGACATTGTCTGTGGCGAGGACGGACTTTGGCGGGACGTCATGGTGGGGCGCAGTTCGCGCGGGGAGGTCCACGTCCAGGCAGGGCCCATCGAACACCGAGGTGCGTTCCCTCCACTCCCCTCGCACTACTACCAAGCTCACACGAACCATTCCCAGACCCGTGCATCGGATACGTCTTCCACGAGCCCAAAGACGCATCCGCCCCGCGCAAAATCGTCGTGCTCGGCGACACGTCCACGCCCGCCGCCCTCACGCCGTTGATCACGGAGACCCCCGGACGCGTCGCGCTGCTCGTGCACGAGGCGACCGACGCGCACATCCCCGCGCACGTCGACGAGGCGCTCGCCAGGCGCCGCCCCGAGGCGCTCGTGCAGGGCAAGGTCGACGCGAAGGGCCACTCGACGCCCGCGATGGCGGGGCGCTGGGCGGGCGAGTGGGGCGCACAGCGCCTCGTGCTGAACCACATCGGCGCGCGGTGCGTCCATATTACTCTTGCTTTTGGTATCCCGGGGAATCTGACGCGCAGTGGATGGATGCAGGTTCCCCGCTCCTATTTACACGTCGCCTGCTGGCAAAATCTATCGCACCGCGATCCTCGACGAGCTCGCGCACCAGGCGACCGATGCGTGGCGCGCCACCGCAAAAAAGCTCAACAAGCCCCAAGCTGTGAGCCTGTTCGCGCCGCCCACGGGGCTGCTGAGCGAGCGTGAGCAAGAGGACCTGCGTGCGGTCGTCGCGACCGACTTCCTTACGGTGTCGATATCCCCGAGCGGCCAGCCTGAGCGCAGGGAGTCACGCCGGTGGCCGGGGACGAGCACGCCTGTTCGCGACCGTGACAGTGGGCGGGAATATACGAAACGGAGGCGGGAGGGGTGAAGTGTTACTTATTTTGGGAGGCGATTCATGTTCATGTCTAGGACCGTGAGTGTAACTTCACTACTTGTAATTATCCTATCAGCACCGTCGAGTACTGCGGCACCGTAATTTGATTTGTTATCTGCCATCTACACGAGGGCTTTTCGCACAACAGCGGAATCCCGGTCGAACCGGACAACTCATTCTCATCCTTCCTCGTTGCTTGCCTCTTCCATCCTCGCCCTCTCGCGCACGCCCTCATCCCACGTCACCCGCGTCCCCGGCAGCGCCTCGCGCGCGTGCGCCACCCACGCGCCGTCGACATCGCACTGTGCCATGTCGAGCTCCTGCAGGCGCCACCCCGCATCCGCGATCTTCTCCGGCAGCAGCCACATCGCCGCGTCCTCGGTCGCAATGTACATGCCAACGAGGGTGAGGACCGCGAGCGCAGGGAGGATGGGTAGGGCCCCATTCGTGCTGAGCGCGACGGCCGCCTCGCGTGCCACGGTGAGGTGCCGCAGCCCGGGCAGATCCGGCCACTGCACGGGGAGCACGTTGTCGAGCACCAGCTCTTGCAGATGCGCGGACGCGAAGGCACCCAGGCCTTCCAACCTCCCAAAGCCGAGCATGTTTAGGATTATCGACTCGTTATCCCCCGTTTGCCCGTCTTTGTGCACGATGATGATGAGATCGTAGATGTCCGCGAAAAATCGTATAAAATCTAGTGACCACGCTTTCTTGATGCGAACACTGGTGACGGCATTGTGCGGGGGGGCCGTAGAGTCGGCATGCCAGTGGAGGGATTCGAGCGCGACGCGGAACATGACGTCCAAGTCCGAGTCCCAGTTGTTACCTCGGAAGGGGGCCAGAAAGGTGTAGGCAGCGACGGCCTCGGCCGGTAGCGACAGGTGGGAAATAAGCATCATGACGGTTTGGGGGTAGCCCTTAAGTGCTAGATATCGCATTTTATCACAGAGGGCGACTACGCGGGACGCATGCTCCTCAGCGTCCGGGGCGGGTTCTGCAGAGGTTTCCTTGAGAGTTATATCGAGAATTTGGAGTTCGCGCAAGCGCGCCAGACCATCGAGCAAGTTGTCGAGAGGATAGTGATTGGGGCTGTAGTCGTTCACGACTTGCAGGAAGGTGAGGTGTGCGAATACCGGAAGTGTCCACGGCATAGGCGCGCCAGTCGACGAAAGCCGGAGGAGCCGCAGCTTGGGCGCATTTCCTCCGAGAAGGTTGTCTGGTAGCGACCTGAAATTGGAGACAGCCAAAGTGAGGAAATGCAGAAGTGGTGCATCCATGGTCAGTGTGCGCACGGCGGCATCGCTTGCGCCGTCGATGTGTGCGGCCAAAATTCTCGTCCGATGCATATTTTGGGCCACAAACCGAACCTGCCAGGGTGTCAGAGGTGGGGAGCGTGGATAGGCATCGTGGCAATCGTCCAAGTCGAGATAAAAGACACGTCTTGTGCCCGCGCCGCAAATGTGTTCACCCATTCGGGCCCCAAGGCGAGGGGTATATCGGCCCACAGGGACGGTTGGTTGACGGCGACGTCCCGCCAGCCCTGGCAGACATGGGTCACTGTAACCCACCCCGCATGGGATCTCGTTTCGTTGTCGCCCTCTCCCGATGCGCCGCGGCGCAGATCCATCGCAGGATCGATATCAGAGACGAAGCTGAAAATTCTACGGAGGAGCTCGTTGGGAAGACGGGTGATGGGGATATGGGCGTTGTGCTGCTGGCGAAGCCCAAGCAGCGCTCTGTTCATGACTTCCTCTCCAACAGCATAGGCAGCGCGAACCTCCTGCTTTGCGTCCTCTATGGCGTCTTCCTCTGCCTTGAGCCGCTGGCAGTACACGGTCCTTGCATCGATGAGAGCGCGCTGTGCAGCAGCGATGCTGTCGAGGGTCGTGTAGTTGGTGCTTGAGGGAGATTCGGGGACCTTTTCAAGCTGGGCGATCCTGGATCGTGCAGCTTGAAGCCAGATCGTGTCCTCGCTGCTCGAGGTGTCAGCGGATGTCTGCATGACATCTAGGCGGGGGAATTGAGCACCTCTCGCTGACAGTAATGAGGGCAGGTTCCATGATGATCGGCGTCGAGACTGAGTCGAATCCTCGAGTGGACGCAGGTGGAAAGCGAGCTCAGATGGAGGATGAAAGCGACGGTGAGCGCGAGACCAACCCACGATCGGACCAATCAACGACCAGACCAAATCTAATCAACATACCGAAAGTGGCACAAGCATTTGCCTCCGCACAACCTCCGCAGTTAAAGACCAGAATTTGACGAGGATTTCGGAGACCCAGAGCGCTCTTCGGCACGCACATTTATCACTCGACAAGACGATCGTGATGACCCCTGGAGAGTTCCAAAGAGACGCTGCGGTGTAGCCCAAGATGTATTGCTTCAATACACACCCGCTGCAGAACATCCCAAAATAATGGGCGCGACAGTCAACACGTTCGTCAGCTGCACGCACCCCAACGCGCGCTTTGCTCATCTCGCCCAGCACCTCATGCGCCAGCGCCTGCTTGATATACCTGGGCTGATACAGACAGGGTAAGCTCTCTGGAAACAAAAATAAATTCCAGAAATTGCACGCACCCTGTCCATCTATCCAATCCGCCTCCTCCGCAGCATGCCTGTCACGCAGAGACCCCGCTGTGTGGCCCTCCAGCAGATGCGTCGCCACGCCGTTTGCAAACAGCAACGCGCGTACTGTTTCTTTTCCTAGCCCTTCCATGCCTCGGCCATGCGGTTTTCGTCCGGCTGCTTGTCAGACGGGTAGTCTGCGCAGTGGCTAGCAATGTAAAGTGTGTCAAAAGAAAGGAGCCCCGAGGACCTTCGTCGCGGAGAAATGCATGAGAGTGCGACGTCACTGCGGGCGACTGCCAGCGCATTGCGACACAGTAGCGGACAAGCCTGCATAGAAGGCCTGCGTAAGACGATGCTGGGTGCATGCACCGAGAGGATATGCGTACATGAGCACGGCGGCATAGTCAAACACGTCGTGTTGCCATCGCGCCTTGCCTGTGGCTTTTGCATTACCTGACCGTGATCAACGGAGCAGTGACAGGCATTGAAATGTTGGCCTTGAACGTCAAGGCTTAAGGATTTTTGGCCTCAATATTCCCCTTGTTCGGGCGACTGATAAATATTGACTCAATACCGCCTGCCCTAAATCATGGGGCTGTGCCATAGGCTGATGGTACGATGCACTCGGGCCCGGCCTGCCCGCTGCCCAACCACGAGCACGCACTAGCATCAAAAGCTCAGAGCTACGCTCTCTTCGGGTACGTTCCCGCCATAGTTCGACTCGCTTATGAGCATCTTACATTTGAAGTTCAGACACGATGACTCTCCCATATGATGTCCACGTCGCGATCATCGACTGGGTCTATCGTGGCTCACAGCACGCAGCAATCGACCACCCCACACTCTCCGCGTGCTCGCTCGTATGCAGGGCATGGACGGCCCCTGCACAGCGGCTCATCTTCCGCCGTACCTGGACCCGCCACCCCATCGTAAACTTCGTCAAACTCGACCGGCTCCTCCCCACCCTGGAAGCAAATCCGCTTCTCGGGACATACGTGCGGAGCATTTGCATCGTGATTGACGTCGATGGGGATTTCTCCGTGGCCCCAGACTACCTGGCCTTGCTTGCGCTCTGTCCGGGCGCGATCGCCCTTTCCGCCCTCGTCATCGGCGCTTCGCTCTCCTTCGACGTCCTACTGGAGCGGCTGCGCACGATGCGACTTCCGCTCACCTACCTACGGATGAACGGCGGACAAGGCGCTGTTCTCCAGTTTGCCGGCCTCTGGCCCGGCCTGCAGTGCCTCGATGTGCACGGCCGGACCGGACCCAATGGCCCTGCAGCTGTCCCTCCCATGCCGCTGACGATCCCGCGCAGTGTCAGAGTGGACTGCTCCAAAAAGGAGAACGCGTGGATACTGGAAGACAACGATGTGTCCGCGCTGCGTGAGCTCGAATTGACAAACCCCCGATGGGACAATCCGAATACACGGGCGCTCGACAATCTCACATCGCTCGTCCTCGATGGCCCGCTACCTCCACAGGCCATTCTCGACCGCTGTACACGCCTGGAGAAGCTTGTGTTTGCGGAGGACCCAGTGAGCCCGGTCGTGCTGCCGCGCACCCTCCGATATGTGGGATATCACGAGGTGTCGACTCGCGACAGGCCCACGGCCGACGTCGATCTGCGGTATGTGGCAGACGCCCTGCAGCCGCTACCGATGCTGAGCCTGGTGTCGGCGACGGGAGAGTCTTCTGCGCTGTCCTTGGCGCTGCTGAGGACCAAGTGCAAAGAGCTGGGAGTCGAGTTTGTGCTATACGTTGATCGGCGTATGTTTCGAGTGAGTCAGGACACAATCCTATACTTCCGATCGACGCTCTGACCTGTCTTCCAGCGCATGTCGAATGTGGATTGGATTTAGGGAGGGGTTCGAATACGCTCCCCCGCGAAGACTACGCACAGCATCCTGTTCGCGTACTTTGGGATGGCCTACTGTATCACCTATAGCAAGCGCGTCTGGGAATGGTACACATGGTAGGTACCATAACGTCCCTTCTGAGTCGCGCAAAATGGCGGTGCTGCGTGAGTTGGTCAACCTGCGGTGCGTGACCGCGTTTGAGAGTAAGAGCACCGGCTTCGTGCACTTCCGACGCGAAAAGTGCTCACTGCAGACAGGTTCTTGTTTCCCATTCCGCACGTCCCCGGACACATCCAGCTCCATCGCCGACGCACACCGTGTCCACGACCATCGACGTTTGTGTCATCTCACAAGATGTACCCCGTAACGACTGGCTTTGCTGACTTGTCGCCCAATGGCTTGCCAATGATCACGGAGTCGGCCTACGCCCGCTCCAGCCATGCAGGGTGTTGCGCAAAGTTCGGCTACGAGAAGACTGCGGCGTCGGCGATGGCGGGGTAGGCGAGAACCAAGGTCCTGCCAGCTCGTGGAGGACACCGTTCAGGCTCCTCGGACCTCGGCTCAGAAGCACGGGAGCTCGCTGGCCTTACAAGTTACGCGGGCTCAAACACCACAGCCACTATCCGCTCGGCATTTTTCGACATATTGGTAAACAAACTCACCTTGTCCCTTGAGAATCGTTTCCACATCGTGAGGCGTACTGAATGTTGTATATTGATGTCGCGGGAGAGTGCCAGCAACTCATTTGCATCCGCGCAAGCCATCCGGACCTGCAGTATACACGCGGGCGATTCTCTGCCGCAAACGCATGCCGGGCTTGAGCGGCGAGTGCGGTAACGGTAACGTATGCACTCCCCATCGTATCCTATAAAGACATCCGGAGCTAATCAATCATTAATCAGTAGTTGCTACCGCAAACGACCACAGCAAAGTCGCGGCTAATGCGCTGATGTGGACGTACTTGATCTTCATCAGGGACGACCGTCTCCCTCATTATCTGCCTTCGGAGCCGCAACCTCATCTCTGGCGGCCTGTGCGCTCCGCATTGCCCTCTCATACTAGTACCCTCCGCTGCGCGCTGAGCTCAACTCCCTCCTCACGTCCCCTCTCGTCCCTTCCCAGCGTATGCCATTACCGCGTTCTATGCACACGCCAATGAGCCTCGCTCATGCGTTTCTTCGCTCGCGCTGGTCAAAGTCCGCGCAGCCGCCCATCGTCCCATATGACATCCAGATGAAGATCATCGACTGGGTATGCCGCTATTTCCAGCACGGCTTGGTCAATTTCCGCACGCTCCGTACGTGTTCCCTAGTCTGTAAAGCCTGGACAAGACCCTCCCAGCGAGTCCTCTTCCGGAAAACCCCCACCATAGTTAACCCTCCCTTTGACCGGCTTCTTTCCGTCATGCGCGCAAACCCGCTTCTCAAGACATACGTGCGCAAAGTCAGCCTGTCCATATACAACGACCCCGAACTCCTCGCTGCCAAGGTCCCAGACTTCCTCTCCATCCTTGCATTCTGTCCGCACGTCACCGTCCTCCAAATCTCCGTTGATGACGATTGCGATCTGTCCTTGTTACACGGCGTCGTGGATGGTCTGTGTGCGCTGAATCTGCGGCTTCCCTGCCTGCACGTTCAAGGTGACCTCGAGGTCATTGCTCCTTTCATCCGCCTCTGGCCCGACCTGCAGAGCCTCGAATTTCTCTATCCGGACGAAGCCAAGTTCGATCACGCCGTCCCTCCCGTGCAGCTGAAGTCCCTGCGAAGGCTCAGAATGCCCATCCACGACGACACGATGACATATACCGATTGGATGCTACGGGGATCCGATTTATCCGGGTTGCGCGAGCTGCACCTGCTCTACGGTTGTGCTTCTGTGCGCCCTCATGGTCTGCACGCGCTGGCCTGCGCACTCGGCGGCCTCACGATATTGAAGGTCACCGGCGCGCCGCCCCCGCAGCACATCCTCGACCGCTGCGCGCAGCTCGAGACGCTCATTTTCTCGGAGTGGCTCGACGAGGCGCTCACGCTGCCGCGGACTCTCCAGCATGTCGGCTACCATGCAGTGATGGGGACGCATGCACGCGGATCTGTGCGATATCTAGTGCATGCGCTGCGTGCGCTGCAGGCACTGCGCTTGGTCACCGTTACGCGGGACACGCCTTCTCCCGTCCGTGATGTGCTCTTGCACGAATGTCAAGATATGCGGGTCGAATTTGCGGTCTACCACTGGAGCACTTTCAGCGTGAGTTCCAACGCTGCTACGCTCTTAACCCTTTAGTCTGACGCATCCGCAGACCGTTACGGAGGCGTATTTGGACTAGGCCTCACCGAGATTCACTCCACCAGCGCTCAAGGTGTATGTGGACTTGATCTTAGCAGTAGGAGCAAGCTGACGCGAAGATAATAGAGACATCCGCTCGCCATGGCTCGTCCTTGGCATCTTTTCCCTAGATGCAAGCCACGCGACTGGTGGGCCCTGGCGAAGGCTCGAGCGCTCGAGTGAGACCTCCGAAGGCGCCATGGTCTCATTATCACACGAATGCAGCAGAATGCCATGAGTTGATACATGGAATAAATCGAGGCCCTGGTGCAACTTTTTACCACATCCGCGCCGCCCCCGCCCCCGCCCGTAGCAAGCAAGCCACAGCGGTGCTGAGGCTCGCTCACCGTCGCGGCCCTGATCCTATCACCCGGCCTCAGGACAAGTTTGCTCCACCAGGATGACGCGCATTGCGTGGAGGAACGTAGGGGGCGAGGCTGCGCGCAAGCTTGGACGTTGGCGGGTGGATGTTGTATGCGTGCGGTGCGTTGTCTGGGAATTGTACTTCGTGGAAGCGATGGGCTGGTGTTGGATTCGCTGTGGGCGTGAGGGACGTTTGGGCTCCATGCGAGGCGGAGGAAGTCGCGCGGGGAACCAAGGGTCTAGTCTGTTGTAATGTTGAGCGTAAGATCTATGGTAGATATATCATATACGCACCTCAAGCTCCCGTCTGCCGTTGTCCTTACAAGCGCCTTTGCCTTTATCACAAGAGCAGAGGAATACATACCCGTCCCTTATCTTTCAGCTGTTCGCATGCGCCGAAAGTCCTGCTGAAAGAGAAGCTGTCTCGGAAACCTTGTTCGGCACCACGTCGCTAAGGTTGAGGTTTCGTCTTCCGTCGAAGGACTGTAAGATGCTGGTCTCTGCCACGTTCAGGCCTCAGGCCCAGACATCCCCTGATAACGCCTGGAGGCACGCGAGCAGCGGCAGGCCTCCGCGAGCACGAGCCTGCAGATCAGGATTCGGGAGCACATGCCTGCTATGCAACGGGGGTCCCCTGACGTAGCTGTCCGACTGGGAGCAGATGCCAAGCTGGGCAAGCCATGCGGTGAGTTCATGCAGCAGCAGATGCGGCGGGATTGCGCCGAGAGTCTGGTGGAAAGATCACTGAGGAAGAGGACGTCGACTGCGCTGCACAGTGTCAAAGCGTTGATCAGTACTTATGACTTAGTATTGGAAGGACATGGCGCAGCTCAGCGTACGGGGTGACTTGACAGTGATCAGAGATGGACGCAGACGGTGACTCGGACGGCGTAGTAAATGGGGTAGATGTAAAAGACGCATAAGATTTTGAAGTCGCGAGGAACGCGCGTGGGAACACCAGGTGGCTGTCGCGGTCGGCAGTTGGCAGCCAGCGCATCCGCATCGGCACTTGCTTCTTGTCAACTTGACGGGCCACCGAGAGGTATGTTGCAGCCTCAGCCTGCGTTGGCGCTGGATTTTCAACGCTCATCAGTTCCATCCCTCGTCGTAAAATAAGGTGCGTGCTATGCGATTTCTCCCACTCGTATGAACTGATTTCGCCCAGCCCAGCATGGCCACCCTCCCCTACGATGTCCACATAGAAATCATTGACTAGGTCTACCGCGCCTCGCAGCACGCCATGCTCGACCGTCACACCCTGCGCGCATGCGCCCTCGTCTGCAAAGCCTGAACATCCCCCGCGCAGCGCCTCCTCTTCCGCCGCACCTGGGCAGCGCATGCACAAGAGCCCTTCGGCCCCGTCCAGCGCGCCCAGCTCCTCCGCGCCGTGCGCGCCAACCCGCTCCTCGGCACACACGTACGCGACATCGTCGTGCCCGCCACTTACGCCGTCGCGACGCTCGACGCCGACGGGCTCGCGCTCCTCGCGCTCTGCCCGAACGTGCGCGCGCTTCACATCACCGTGCTCGGCGACACCGCGGCCAACGTGGCCGCATGCCTCCCGGGCGCTGCCCATTTGCCCCGCGTTTCTCCGCGCCTGAGGTACCCTCGCGAGCGTCGCGCTCATCGTCTAGCTAGGCCCGGCTTGCACGGCCTCGACGTCCGCGCGTACGCGTTCGAAGCCCCCGGGCACCACTTGCTGATCAGGACCCCGCGCAGCGCGGCCGTGGACTGGGACCAGTGGCACTGACCACGCGGCGAACGCGCACTGGATATTGGTGAATGCGGACGTCTCCGTGCTGCGCGAGCTGGAGGTGTCGCGCGCCGTGTGGGACGACAATTACTGTCTGGACACGTTTCTGCGCACGCTGGCGCTCGTGTATATCAGGTCGCTAGTCCTTGATGGCGCGCTGCCTCCACAGGCTGTCCTGGACCGCTGCTCGGCACTGCAGAGAATTGTATTCACGCAGCCTCCGGAGGGGGCAGTCGTGCTACCGCGGACACTACGGCATGTGGGTTTCCACGCGGAGACGAAGTGTGAATGCGGACAACTGGCGTACTACCTGGTGGTTGGGCTGCGGGCGCTGAAGAGCCTGCGTCTGGTGACGACGTCGCGCGCACCGTCCAGGTCGGGCTTGGAAAACCTGACGCGGGAGATGAACGTCGAGTTCGGCTTCTTCAGTTGCGCATGTTTGTTCCCTGTAAGTCATGGCATTATTTGTGCGTTTGTAGACGAGTGGACTGAATTTTGCGTAGCGCATCAAAAACCAAGACTTGATTTAGACAGCGCGAGCTCCGTGGTGCGTGCGTTACCCGCATCGCAGACCGTCATCTAACATCAATGTTTACCGTGTTGGTTTGCATTTGCTACTCGTAAAATATTTCTGTCGATGCAAGAAAATCTGCATCGTAATTACAGAACTGTCTCGCTGCACGATGCGGTAGTCATACTTGCGTCCCAATGGTGGCTGCTGCGGCAGCTGGCGGAGACTTTTAATCGAAGGTAAAGGCCCCGGCCCGGGCCACACGTGGCTCAAATTTGTTGGTCACTGTTTGGTGTGTTTTGGTGACCCCTGTTTGCTCAGCGCTCATTCCACCTGCCAGTGCCATGGATCCAGTCTCTGTACCACCTGAAGTGAACGCCGAAATCATCGGCTGGGTCTACCGCGACTCCTAGCACGCCATTGTCGACCGCCCATTGAACGCTCTCCGCATGCGCTCTCGTCTGCAAAGCATGGACACATCCCGCCCAGCGGCTCCTTTTCCGCCGCCCCATCGACAGCTTTACTTCCCTCAGCCCCAAGCGCCGCGAACTGCTCCTTCAAGCTGTGCGCGCAAATCCGCGCCTTGGATCCTACATCTACCGGGTCGTCATCGTTTTCGACACGAAGCCCAAGCTCGCGGCCGCAGACGATTTCCTCACCCTCCTTGAGGGATGTCCAAACGTCTCCGCGCTGGACATTACTTTCGCATCCACTGCATACGACGAGGACTCCCTGGTGGAGCGGCTCCGCGCCCTCGGCCTGCGGCTCACGTACCTCGGAGTGCGCGGCGGCGGCCCCAGGGCCGCCAAAGCCCTCATCGATTTGTGGCCCGACCTGCAGTGCTGCAACGTGCTCGAACAGTATCAAACCGCAGCTTCAACCCCCGCAGCCCGCGCTTTGCTAAAACTACCGCGTGCGACGGTGGATTGCTACTCCGCCGGAGCGTGGTCGCTCACCGGCGCCGACGTGTCCGCGGTGCGGGAGCTCGAAGTGTCCGGCGCGTATTGGATGAGCCCGCACTGCGCGCGCACGCTCCAGAGCATGTACGCGCTCGCGCACCTCACGTCGCTGTTGCTCGACGGACCGCTGCCCCCGCAGTCTGTGCTCGGCCGCTGCATTCGACTGCAGAGCCTCGTGTTCGCCCACTTCCCCATTTACACGGAGAAGATTTTATTCCCGCGTTGCCTGACGCATGTTGGTTGCCATTCGCTGGGAGAGATGACGTGGCACGACGCAGATGTGCGGTATATTGTACAACTCCTGCAAGGACTCCCGGCCCTGCGCCTGGTTACGGCGACTCGGGCCCTGCCGAAGACTGCCTTGAAGAAGTTTGCGGGCGTGTGCAAACACATAGGCGGGGTGAACTTTAGGATCTATAATGGCCAGCGCAGATACAGGGTGAGCTGCATGTTGCGTTTTCGTTATGAGGGGATGATCTGACTTCCGTTTAGCGCGTCACGGATGTGGACTGGATTTAGAGGTCGCCTAGCTGCCATCTACGAAGGATGTTTCTGCCCTGGTCAGCGGAAAAAATGATGTTTCCCAGAACTGAGTCCGTGAATTATGTATGTATTTGTATCTATATGCGCCGCAACTTTATATCTCGGTTCTATGTCCCGTAGAGCTCTGCAGCCAGCCGCTTCATGCGCTGGAACGTGGATGATCTTCTTCAGCAAGAACCGCATTGCATTCTAGCGCAAATAGCTTGCATGCCGACGACGTTCCTGAAAGTCCGGAGACGTATGTCAGATCCAATCAACGTGCCGCGGGCGCTGTAGCCATCGTCAGCCCGACATCATGTGCTGCCGAAATTTGGCCACTCACTCGAAAGCAGCCCGGCTCCGGGTATACCACAAAATCGACGACAGAGTCTCGGCACCACCTCTCTATTTCCTCCAGCACCGCCCGCGACGATTGGCGCGTCGCGGTGAACAGATTGAGCTTCGGCAGCGTACGCGCGGCGTCCAGGAGGATATGCACCTTCTCACTCCGCTCTTGGTGGGTGCCGTGGAAGTGGTACCCAAAATGCCGCAGGTTTCTCGGGAGTCCACACGCCTTGGTCGGAAGTCTGGTAAGCACGAAGCTCTCCAGCGCCGCCAGCTCTTCGAGCACAGCGGGTGGCGGCACCTCCGCCCCGTCGCCGGAAAGGCACAGCGAGCGCAGTTGCGCGGCCACGCCAGACGAGACGAGATTTGCAACTGTGTTGCTAAACACCCCCCCGTAGCAATACAGATCGAGGTCCTGCAGACCGTGTGCCACGCTGGCGGGCTCGGACCAGTACTTACTCAAGGTCGAACTGGTGGTGGAAAGCGATTGAATGTCATGGGGCATGCGGACCTGCACGTAGAAGCCAAACACCACCCCGATGTCCACTACGCGGACACTTGGCCAGACTTTCAGGAAGTCGTCGATGACGTCGTCATTGCCGAGCACGCTCAGGTAGATGGGGCGCACGGGGAGGAGGTTCAAGCGTGGGATGAGCTCAGCCCCGTCGGTGACGAGAGAGAAGAAGGTGATGCCATCGACGTGCCTGCAGAGCTTGAGCGCTTCTATGGCAATATCGGCACCGCTGGAGTCGTCCTGGCGCAGCCTTGTGAAACACAAATGGCGGACGTGTGCTGCGAGGTGCGGTGCAGTGCGGAGAGTGCGGGTGAAGTGGTCTATCACGATGGGATCGTGCTCCAGACTTGAGGGTTTGGGGAAAGGCGCGCGGCGGAAGAGGAGGCGCTGTGCGATGGGTGTCCACGCACGGCATACGAGGGCGCATGCGCGTAGAGTGTGGTAATCAACGGCCGCGTGTTGGGATGACCGGAAGACCCATTCGATGACGGCGATGTGGATGTCTAGAGGGGTCGGCACCATGATATTTCCTTCTGCCTCACCCGAGTTGACTGCAGTGTTGAAAGGTGCTATGACACTATTGAGGACCTGCGCATACGCAGAGTACGCACGAGGATGCTCCAACAAGATCGGGATTTGGAATGGCGCCGAGTCACTTAATTCGAAGGGCTGCTTCGAATGTGTGAGTTACGCCTCGAATTCGAGCCCCTTAGCAGACCTTAACCTGGTTGGTATCCGCTGGAGAGAAGTACACGGGTCGTCCTGTGCGTGGTTGCTGACAAATTGAAGGAGGAGAAGACGGCGACGTGAATTGGAGATGGTAGTTTTTACCGGCCCAGTGTGTGCGCCCGCAGCACAGTTGACGGAAACCGTTACCGCACTCGCCGTTCTATCCCGTCGTCAAGTGTTTATATCCGCGGGCCCGTGCTGTGGGCGCTCGTGGAACATGTTCGTATCTTTTCATAAGAATACAGTGGATGGCTGACGTCAACCCTGAAATCTGGTGACTTGCATCAGATCCAATCAACGTGCTGAGCACGCTAAGGCAATCGTTAGCCCACACTGTATGCTCGCCAAATTCGCCACTCACCCGAAAATGCCAGGGCTCAGGGTATACCACAAACTCCACCCCGCCGTCCCGACACAACCTCTCTATCTCCTCCAGAACCTCCTGAGACGAGCGGCGTGTCGCCGTGATCAGATTGAGCTTTGACAGCGCGCGCACGGCGTCCAGGAGGATCTGGACCTTCTCGCTCCGCTCCTCGGTGATGCCGTGGGAGTGGTACCCAAAATGCCGCAGGTTTTGCGGCAGTATGCAAGACCCCATCGGGAGGCTATCGATTACGAGGGTCTCGAGCGCCACCAACTTTTCGAGCACAGCAAGTGGAGGCAACTCGATTCGGGCGCCGTAACAGAAGAGACACAGCGAGCGCAATTGCGCGGCCACGCCAGACGAGACGAGCGCCACAAGTACTGAGCTCCGCGGCCCCTCGTGGCAACCCAGCTCGAGGTCGTGCAGTCCGGGCGCCACGGCGGTGGGCACGGACCAGTTGGTCCTCATATTCCAACTGCCGGTGGAGAGCGCTTGCAGCTGGCGGGGCATGCGCACGTGCATGTCTGCAGTTACTAATCCCAGGTCCAGTACGCGGACGCTTGGCCAAATCTGCAAGACGTGGTCGACGTAGGGTGCTTTGCCACACACGTTGAGATAGACGGGGCGAACTGGAAGGGTGTGGAAGTGTGCAATGAGCGCAGCGAGGAAGGGGTCGGCGCCGAATAGGAAAATAGTGATGCCATCGACGTTTCTACAGAGCGCGAGCACCTCCAAGGCGTTTTCTGTGATTCTAGGAGTGTGTGGGAGGGCCGGTATTTCCAAATACAATGAGCGGACGTGTGCAGCGAGGTGCGGTGCGGTGCGAAGCGTGTGGGCGAAGCGGGCCATTATGTTGATGGAGGAGTCGTGGACAGGTGCGCGGCGGAAGAGGAGGCGCTGCGCGATGGGTGTCCACGCTCGGCATACGAGGGCGCACGCACGTAGGGTGGCGTAATCGATGACCGCGTGCTGCGATGACCGGTAGACCCATTCAATGACGACGATATGAATGTCGAGAGGGGTGACCGTCATGATGTTGCAAGAATCAGGATCAATTGCAACGTTTTACTTATGGGGCTATGCAGGGATGATTGAAGACTTGCTCATCACAGGGAAAAACACCACGCACCAGGACCGTACAGGAGATCGCACGGAATGACGCCGGGTTCTCGGTTTAACCACTGAGTCACCAAAGGGCTGCTTAATATGCTTTAGCTACGCCTATGAGACCATATGGATGGGCAGACCTTAGAGCAGTCGTTCAGCGAAGGCAAAGGCCGTCTCAAGAAGTAGTAGACAGTCCCCAATGGGAAGCGTTCCTCCCCGGCATACGAGTGCGGACACGCGAAGAGCTGTGTAGTCAAGCGGGGCGCTGTAAAGGCTGCTTAGGCAATCACAAGGCCATCGATGAGTTCGAAGGGAGAACTCGGATGTCCACGCTGCAACTAACGGTACGATCTTGACTCTCAGAAATTGAGGGTGGCCGCGGCGCCGGACGATAGATGATGAGGACAATGGCGGGATCGGTCTTGTGTCTGTCTCTTCGTGTCTTCGTCTAAATTATGCTGCAGTGTCACTTCGTCGTGTCCAACTTGAATGAGGTGAGGATCAGATGGTCATGGACGAACGAAAGCAGAGCCCTCGCAGGCGGCAGACTCGGAGCCGTGGATGTATTACATAATACACCCACCTGCCCTTGGCAACTTGTCGCCTTCCAACCACCAGGTCTCAAGCAGGCCCTACACACAGCAAGCAACCCGGAGTCGAGACGCCGCTTTCTTTGGTGGTAGACGTGCTTTTGTACTGCGGGCGCGCCCAAATTAAAGAGAACTGAAGGCGGTGCGTGGCAAGGAAACAACGCATACCTCAGGCTGCTAGCTTGCCCGCTCTCCCCACGAAGAATCCACCGAACCGCACTATCTCATTCTTGCGGGCGGCGTTTGTGCCGCTGCAGATGGTGTCCGTAGCCGACCCAAGAGCATTGAGCAAGGCGAAGTCGAACTACCCACGTGACGCGGCCGACGTCGCTCTAGACTCGGCTTCGGACCGGCAGCCACTCAGCAATCTGCTCAGTCCATCTCTCGACTATCTCTCGACACGCTAGCCATCCAATTGACTCGCGGGAGTACGGTTTACCGAGAAGTCGCCACGTCTCTGTGCCATCCTGCCAGTGGTGCGTCTACGTGTCTTGTTCGATGGTGTCGGTCTTCAATGCTTTCACAGCGGAGTACACTGTCACTCTTCAAGCTCCCAACCTGGGTGCGTTTTCGTAGGGCGTATCGCATAACTCAGATTTTACCGCGATCCTCGATCAATTGGGCACCGTCGCGTCATGGCTACTGTCCCTTTGGACATCCAAATTATCGTCATCGAATGGGTGTACCGGTCCTCTCAACACGCTACCATCGACTATCCCACCCTCCGTGCTTGTGCGCTGGTATGCCGGGCGTGGAAAACTATCTCACAGCGCCTCCTCTTCCGCCGACTTCCCCGACTCGAGTTCGCAAGTCCCGATCCAAAATTATGTATGGGCCTCACGCTCCTCCGTACGCTCCGCGGGAAACCGCACCTGGCCGCGTACGTCTTCTCGATGACTCTCACCATGCGGCACCTCTTCAATCCCGCGGAATATAAAGACGGCGGAGAAGACGAATATGCCGTGCTAGAGCTGTGCAAAAACATCGTCGGCATCACATTAAATCCCACCGGCATCTTCAATTTGCGTCTCGCTCCCGTGGCGCGCTTGCAAGCCATGGCTGTGCGCCCCGTCTTCCTCAGCGTACTAGGCGACGTTGCGTTTGTCGACCGCATCATAAACCTATGGCCTAGCGTCTGCAGCATTGACTTGCTCATGTGGCGCACAAAGAACGTTAACGTGGATGCGCTGCACATGCCCCGTGCACTGCAGACACTCGCCACGCCCGCGTGGATCGTGGCCAACCGCCGGTCGGCACCGACGGCCGAGCACGTGGCACCCGCCGTGCACGACCTCGAGCTGCTGCAGCACGTCGACTGGGCGGACGCCGAGCTGTGCGCTGCCCTCATCCAGTCCGGCGTGCTCGCGCAGCTGCGCACTCTCGTTGTGGGGACCCCCGCTATGGACGCACTTCCACCCGCAGTGCTTGAGGCCGTCCCGGGACTCAAGACGCTCGTGCTCGCGAGGCTGCCGAAGGAGGCGTACGTGCTCCCGCCCGGCCTCAGGCATCTCGGATATCACTTCTACGGCCGCGAAGAAGAGTCGGTTGCCCATGCACGGGTGCTATTGGACGCCGCGCGCGCACTGTCCGGAATGCGACTTATCACGGCGACGCGGCAGTCGTCGCTGGCGGTGCTGGGAGAGTTCGAGATGGCTTGTCGGGATGGCGGGGTGGAATTTGTGGTGTATGATAATCCGGGGTGCTTCAGGGTGAGTGGAAATCGGCATGTTTGTGCTGTTGTGGGGACTGACAGAAGGAACAGCGCCCGCGGCACGTTGATTGGATCTAGGAATGCAGCGTCGACCGTCCTTCGCTTGTGCCGGTGACTCGCGGGCATTGATGTGCACTCGCTCAATCGGCTCCCAGCTGCTTGTGGCTCGCAGAAGGAAGGCTTTTGGTGTAAACGTATCGAGCTCATGCTATGGCGGGGAGGTAACTGCGAGCGCAGGATGGGCGCGCAGGTTCTGGGAGAACAGGGCAACTTTACTGGACGCACAGGGAGGAGGTGGGTGCATTTTGGATGTGAATGCAGTGGCTGAAGTGAAAAATGAGGTGCAGATTGCGCGCTCGGATGGGCCCAAGGGGTGATGCATGGATATTGTATTTCTGCGGCATGTGGAGTACGCATGGCGGGCCGATTGCGCTTCAGATGACACGTGCCAAATCGCAGCGCCGGATCTGTTGCTCAGTTGTGGGCGCAGAGAAGCCGCGGTCCACGAAGATGAGGAGAGGACGGAACACGAAGCGAGCTTGCGCCACCTATCATGTTGCGCAGCACAGCTACCTGCAGGCACGGATTACTGGTCTGTTCCGCAGGGAGGCGGGCGAAGTGCGAGCTCGTGTTCGAGCCGTCGCGACCTGTTGGCGCAGTGGTGCACTCGTTGACAGATAGGCCGACTGCAGCCCAGGAAGAAGTTTGGTGGCGGACCGGGAGAGTAAGTTGAAAGGACTCGAACGCCGGTGGTGATGCATGTCGGCGGTGGCCGGGTCGTCGCGGCGTGGGACAGTCAAATTATCCGAGATATCGCCTGTCGCCCTGTAGCCTATTCGTCGTCATTCGAAATTTGTTTCTCCCTTCTCCGCGCCTTCACTTTTGCTTCTCTCTATATAGTATCAACGTGCCAGCCGACTGCTTCGTATACAACCCACGCCCGCTGGCAGAGTTATGCGTACTGGATTTCGTGGCTTGGAAACGATCAGTCCTTCGCCTCTGCTCTCGCAGCGACTCAGCCCTCCAACTTGAAAGAGTCTAGGTTGTCTGAGAGCTTTTGCGCGTGCATCCATACACTTTGGGTGCGTCACAATGCGTTAATAATCCGGACCCACCCAGCTGAGCAAACGAACTCTTAAGAAATCACGGCTCACTCATTGTGCTGCTTGCTGAGCTCGTCCTGTGATATCGAATGGTACACCATCCCGTCTACCTTGAACTCTATATTCAATTCTATCCCATCGATGCATCGCTTCAAGGACACCCCCGCTATGTCTGTCCATTTACGCCCCTTGCTCCGACATCGTGATTGTACCTATGGCGCTGACGGCAAAGCGAACTCTGGTGCTCACGCTTCTTCAAAAGAATTAGTGGGTGGACTCGCTGATCCTTCATTTCTACCGTTTTGAGAGCAGGTTTGGTTTAGGTTGTTTCTATCTCTGCAAAGGGTCGTCACGCGCATGGACATGCGCGCCTCCCCAGCCTCGAGGCGATGCCACCCAACCCTATCGTGTGCCCCATGCCCGCTGCCCACAACCTCCCGCCATGTCGTCCTACGCCCTGCGGAAGTTCTCGACACCGCGTCCCTGCACATTTTATCTGCAAGGGAAATGCACTCGGGGAGACGCATGTACGTATGAGCACCCCCGGGCTGGTCCACCTGGCCGTGTGGCGCCGACAGCGGGCAGCATAATCAAGACGCCGTGCAAGTACTTCCTCCGCGGGGCGTGCACGAACCCTCGCTGCCCGTTTGCACATTCTGACCCCAGCAAAGCATCTACCGTAGCCGCAAAAGCACCGCCTCCTCCGAACTCATGCGCCTTCTACGCCCAAGGCTACTGTCGCTTTGGTGATCAATGTTTGTTCTACCACTCCATTTCAGAGATTACTGCGCAAGCGAGACCCCTACCTGCCTCAATTCCGACTCGAGCTACAACTCCACGATCGGCTGTTACGCCACCTGTGAGTGCCGCATAATCCTTTTAATACCCCAATTTAACGCTCCGTCGGCCGCATGTAGGATGTCCAACCAGCCACCAACCTCGGTGCCTCTCCAATTCCTCATCCCGTGGACACACACAACGACGCACCGCGAATAACCAGAACCATCTATGCCTGCTCCGTAACCTTCGGCCCGGGCCTCGCTGTCGAGCGTCTCTCTACCGACCTTGAGTCAACACGGCTCATTCTCAACAACCTCCCCGCGGACATCCTCTCCGCCGAAGTCGAGGAGCTCGTCGCCGTTTTTGGCGCCGCGGACGCGCACATCCTTGCGTCGTCTGTGCGGCCCATGGCGCTTGCGGACTTCGCGGAAGCCAGCGCGGCCCGGGCAGCCGCCGATGCGCTCGACCGCGCGACGTACCGCGGACGCGTGCTCGCCGCGCGGCTCGAGCCCCGCGCTCCGGACCGCGACGCGGGGGTGCTGCGTGACACGGCGGTGAAGGTCGCGTGGTTTGCACCGTCTTGCGTCGCGTATGCGCACTACAGCACTGCCGCGCGGGCGAAGCGCGAGCAGAGCAGGACACATTGTCGCGAGTTCGACGGCCGCAAAATCTCGACCACGTTCCAGGCACCAACACTCAGGCAGACGACCTCGTTCACGGTTGTTGTGAGCGGTCTTTCGGCGGAGGTACTCCCTGGCAAACTCTCCACTTTCATGAAGTGCAACACCGTGTCCATTACGCGGCCCCGCTTCAATGTAGCCTCTGGAATCAAGAAGCTGAGGGAATCACTGGATGTCGAGGAGGGCTGTCTGGAAGCTTTCGACGTTCTTCCCGCCGGGCCCGGCGATACGAAGCTCAAAGCGATCGCGCGGTATACCTCGACCGCCAACGCACGCGCCGCCGTCGACAGCCTCCACGGGGAGAAGATGCCGTACCTCAACGGCAGCCCCGTCTGGCTGACGCACCTCCAGGCCGTCAAGTTTGCACTTCCACGTGCCCAGTACGTAGCGCTCGCCCCGCGCATCGCGTCTTTGCAGGAGGCAGAGGAGGGCGATCTCCGCTGGTCGGTCTTTGACCGGACCACCGACGGTGCGGAGTCACCCGTCGTGACCATCCGCATCTCGGGCGACGACACGCAGGCTCTCGGGCGCAGGAAGGTCAAGATGGAGGCGATCCTGCTCGGGCGCATCGTGAAGGTGGACGATGAGACGGCATGGGACGACCAGCTCACGGCAGAGGAGGGTCGGGAGGCCGTGGAGAAGATTGCCGAGGCCGTCGGAGGCTACGCCCGCTGTGACACCGGCCGTCACCACGTCGCAGTCTATGCCCCCGAAGCGCAGTCCGAGGCTTCACTTCACGGGCTGGTGGCGGGGATCATCACGCAGATGCGCCTGCGGCGCCGCGACATCGCCCTTGATGCAAACAGCTTCCGCCGCCTCGTGCACCACGGACTGCGTGCGCTCCAAGACCAGTATGGTGCGGACCGCGTCGGCCTCGACGTTTTGCGGCGGTGCCTTACCACGCGCCTCGAGCACGGCCAGCTCGCGGCGGTCAGAGCATATCTCGCGCAGATGGAGGGCGCGCCCGCGCTCCCAGCCGCCCTCGGCATCGAGTGCCCTGTATGCTTGTGCGACGTCACCGACGCCGTCATGCTCACATGCGAGCACCAGCTCTGCGGGCCATGCCTCGATCTTCTCATCACCAGCGCATCCAGTTTCCCGATCACCTGCATCCACGACGCCTGCCAAGAGCCTCTTGCGCTTGCGCTCCTCCAGACGCGCCTGACACCGCCGGCGTTGGATGCACTGCTCGACCGCGCCGGCGCAGCGCACATCTCCCAGAGGCCCGGAGAGTACAAGTTCTGCCCGACGCCCGGCTGCGCCCACGTCTACCGCACGGCACCCGAGGGCGCGGTGCTGCGCTGCGGCGGCTGCCTCGCGGACACGTGTGGCGCGTGCCACGTCCCCGCGCACCCCGGCTTCACGTGTGCGGAGCGTCGCGCGGAAGCGGACCCCGCAGAGCGCGCGTATCGCCAGTGGAAGCGCGACAACGCGGTGAAGCCGTGCCCGCGCTGTGGCGTGGACATCCAGAAGAGCGCGGGATGCAATCATATGACGTGCGCGGCGTGCAAGACGCATATGTGCTGGGAGTGCATGAAGACGTTCGAGGTCGGGCACGATGTGTATGAACATATGCGTATAGCTCATGGAGGCATCGGTGTATGACATGTGGGTCACATACTTCGATAGCGATGTACACTCATCTCATTCTCCGAGACGCTCGCAATAGAAGTTGCTTGTTTGTCTATCCGATCTGTCTGCTCCTTTACCGTTGAGATCATAGCCTTGGGAGATTGGAGGTTCTTTGGTTTTCGGGTCGGTCAAATCCAGTCGACGTGCCGCGGGCGCTGTCGCTTACATCAGTCCCCACTCCGACAAACATACGCATTAAACCGCAAACTCCACTCCGCAGTCCCTGCACGCCCTCTCAAACTCCTCTAAAACCTTCGGCGATGAGCGACGCGTCGCGGTGACGAGTCGCAGTTTGGGAAGAGCGCGCGTGGCGTCTAAGAGTAGTTGCGCGTGCGAGACCTGCTCGGTATGGCCGACGCCGTAAAAGTGGTATCCAAGGTGCCATATGCCCCGTGGCAGCGCGCATGCTCGCTTCGGCAGCCTCGCAATCACGAGTGTCTCGAGGCCGGCGAGCGTCTCGAGCATCGTGTGCGGCGGCACGCCCACGTTGGGTCCCGCAACGAGCGTGCGCAGCTGGGCGAGCAAGCCGGACGCGACGAGCGCCGTGCGCAGTGTAGCGTTGTTCCAGTCAACGCCCTGAAGCTCGGCATCGCGCAGCGTAGGTGCCACGGCTGCCGGCGTTGACCAGTGCCTGCACACATCCCCCGCGTACACATCCAACGCGTGCAGCGCGCGGGGCATGCGCACCGTCGGCGGCTCTGAGAAGCCTGCGGACCACATAAGCACGTCGAGTGCGCGGACGCTCGGCCACATGTTGGTGATGTGGTCGACGACCGCAGAGTCGCCTGCGACGCTGAGAAAGATGGGGTGCATGGGGACGGCCTTCAGGCGCGGTAGGAATGACTCGGCAAGAAACCCGATATTGGACATTCTGTTGATGTATATGTATATGCCGTTGAGATTCGTGCAAAGCTCGAGCACCTCGAAGGTGTTGTTATCGCCGACACCGGGGAGGGGCTGTATGTAGAGAGTGACCACACGGACATATGCGGCGAGCTCTGGCGCCGTGCGGAGAGTCCGGAGGAAGAGGACGGTTCTTGCGGCATTGTTTGGATCGCTTAAATCAATGCTGGCATAGGGAGCTCTGCGGAAGAGGAGGCGCTGCGCGATGGATGTCCATGCTCGGCATACCAGGGCACACACGAGGAGAGTGGGGTAGTCAATGGCATTGTGCTGTGAGGACCGGTACACCCATTCGAGGACGATGACTTGGATATCCAAAGAGATCTTTGTCATGATAAGGCCTGCGGATTTTTCTTTCGTGGTGATGCAATGAGTTAATTGTGCACTGTTGTGACTGTAAAGCGATTGAACACGTATCTGTCGAAAAGAAGTGGTGGTCTCTACGTACCAGGCGAGCACGGGATATACCAGAGCTTTGAGTAAAACTGGGTCGACTGCTAGGCGATACAGTTGCTCCACACCGCGGGCAGAGAGTCACACTTATGTGCATACGGAATTGCCACTGACCGGAAAGCACTCCGGCCTTTCATACACTGCAAAATCAACCCCGCAATCCCGACACATCCTTTCAAAGGCCTCCAACACCTCCACGGACGACTGGCGGGTCACGGTGACGAGTCGCAGCTTGGGGAGAGCGCGAGCGGCGTCCAAGAGCAGCTGAGCACCCGCGACCTGATCATTGCGCCCCAAGTCATGGGAGTGGTACCCGAGATGCCATATCCGCGTGGGCAGCATGCACGCCTTCTCCGGTAGCGCCGAAATGATGAGGGTTTCGAGAACCGCGAGCGCGTCGGTGAATACGCGCGGCGGCGCGTATGGACCACCTTGCACGCTGAGAGTGTGGAGCTGTGGGAGTACGCCTGGTGCGACCAGTGCCGTGAATTCCGCGGTGCCCGTCCATTTGATGTTCAGCAACTCGAGGGCGCGCAGCGCCTAGTAGTTGTGCACAATTGGATGCGAGGGCCCGAAAAGGCGTCGCGGCGGACGTCGGAAAGCGCAGCCACAGCATAGCATCCGGGCTGATGCTTAAGAACAAGAAGCTTTGTTTACCGGATTAGACGGTGAAGGTGCAGCGTAGCCCGCAGTGGTCGCTCCAGGGTGTACCGGCATCGATAAACCCAGGCCTCAGGACTTCGATCTCGACAGGCTCCAAGCCCAACATGACGACCTTATCCAACCTACGCGGCTTGCGTCCGTCCTCACGTTCGACGCCCACGCTCCATGTAGCTCCTCCATCGGGGCCTATCCTGCTCCGCGACAGCGCGACCCAAGCATCGACTAGCCCGTGTTCGTCGACGAGCGTATCATCGTGGGCGTGGATGGCGTTGAAGTCACCCGCGATGATGCCACCGCTGCATCCGTCCTCGCGCAGGAGGCCGTCTAGCAGGAACATCTGGAACGAACGCCTGAACCACGAGTCGAGTGAGTCCAGGTGGACGTTGAGGAGACGCAAGACGGCGCCAGGCGCGGCTGGGTCACGGATGTCGACGCAGAGCGCGTCCCTCCCGTACCTGCTAGGCAGCGTCATGCGGAAGACGCTGTCGAGCACCATCGCGGAACCTCCCTCTCCCTCTCCCTCTCCCTCTCTCTCTCCCTTGCCCTTGCCCTCGCCCTCGTCCTTCTCGGCGAGCAACGACGGAGAGACGAAACGCTCCTTGGAGAGCAACGTCATCGTCGCAACCGGTACACCCTTGAAAGCCGTGTCGTCCTCGGCGTCGGTCGTGAGGAAGCTCGAGAGCACTCTGGGGTCGGCGAGCAGAGATCGCCTGACACTAGGTGTGACTTCTTGAAGAAAGATGATGTCGGAGGACTTGGGTCCTTTGAGGATGTGGTCGAGGATGAGCTCGGATCGCTCGACGAGCTTGGACTGAGAGGCCTGGATGTTCCAGGACGTGAGACAGAGCTGCTTGCCGATGGCGCGACGGTCTGCTGCTGGGCGAGAAGAAGAAGAAGAGGGCCCTTGGGTGGTGGATGGGGCGTGCGGGCGCAGAGGTATGGCTGCCCAGCGACTCCCGGCGGGGTCGAAAGCAGAGAGAGCACGGCCGAGTCTGTGAGGCTTGAACATCGATGATTGGGGGTGTGGGGTGATGCACGTAACGAGATTTTGGTTTTAGTTTACTGTACCATTTCGGTCGTAGGCTCGCAGGGGTAGGAGCGTGACAGAAAATTCCATAGGCTCATTTGACCTCCTAGACCAGTGTGACTCGTGACAACTAAAAAAAAAAAGCTCGAAGACGCGGGATCGAACTCGAATATCACAGTCACTGGCAGGTCCGTAGCTATCTACCCATATAACCAATACACTACACCGACACTGCAAAATACATGAGATGTTGAACTAAGGGACCGGGCGGGATGGTAGGAGACGGCGACGAGGGCAATGGGCGGGCTGAGGCGCGAGGTGCGCCGTGAGGACCGGGCGGAATGCCGCCAGGACTGGTCGGGGTACTGACGAAGTACAACCGGCCGCCCCAACCTGTGTGTGCGCGCGAACAACCTGTGTGTCCGTAAAAAAAAAACCATTCACAGTCGGGTAGAAGGTGAGCAGTTTCTGCAACATGTTTTTCAACATGTGCACGCTGATAGCCTGTGTAACGGAACCTGTGTGCATTTTCAACATGTAAAGTCTCAACATGTGAGAAAAGCACACAGGATCAGTTACAGAGGTTGTCCATATGTCTAGAATACTTTTACAGTATAGTGCCCATACATGTGCGGCGCTCGTACAACATGTGCAAGATCTAACAACTTGTGATCCTGGGATTTTTGTACAAAATAGTAGCCATACTGCCGTATGGCAACTATATTGTGCAAAAATGAAATTTACACATGTTGTACCTACACACGTCAAATGAGCACGCAGGTTGCGTTACAGAGGATAAATCAACACACAGGTTGTGCTACACAGGATATGCGCCTGCACACCTTCGACTAGATATGCCCACTGGTCTGTGAGTGCTCATGGGATTTTTCTTCGAAGCGCACAGATTTTGGAGGCGCACACAGGTTGGTCCTCGGAAAATACACAGGTTGAGGCCAGTATTTACACAGGTTCGCTACTCTTCGCCACAGGCCTCGGGCGCTCCACACGATGTATGATGTTTACACAGGTTGTCTTTCCGACAACATACGTTAGCCACTGGCCGCCTTAGTCTACGACGAGTTTATTTAATGCCGCCAGCACGCCCTAACCATGCGCTGCAGGAACGGCGCGCGACTTATAAAGGACGTCGTCAGCGGATTTGCATCGGCACCACCACCCACGGCGTCATGAATGAGTCTTGACCACGGGCGCTGGCAATCGTGCTATCCGGGCGGCGAGCACGGCGGCGGCGCTGAAAAAATGCAGACAGTTCTGCGGGCACGTCCTCAAAGCAGCGCAGCTCCCACTTGATCCTTGGATAGTGGGGAGCGCAACAGTCTCCACCATATGTCGCGCTCGGGCCACGGAAGGGTAATGTGTCTGCTCGCTCAGAATCGCATGGGGGGGTTGTCACTGAGAAGGCGCCGGCTCTCCGAGAGCTTGCGTGCCAGCGTTGTGAAAATCTTCCGCGAGCTCGGCACTTGAACAGGACCAACATGTGTAGCTGCCTGACAACCTGTGGGACTGGCCAGTGGCCAGAACATGTGTAAAATTGTAGACCCCCGAACCTCTGTGAAGACCGATAAACATTTGTCGACCATACGCAACATGTATAACTAGGCCACCACCTGTGTCCTATAGTAGTTACTTGTGAACTCTACGACAAGCTGTGTATCTATAAAGATGTGTAGAAAATCAAAACCTGTGCTGTGTCTAACAACATGCTCTTCCGGAATTTTTGCACACTATAGGAGCCATACTGCCGACGCCCGGATCGATGCTCCGGCCGTCGGGGAGGTACGTGTCCATCGGGGAAGTATTGTGAGGCGGCTCTACAGCTTCGCGGTCTGTGATGAGGCCTTCCTGGAGCCAGACCTAGTAGGCACACGCACAGGTACCAGACGGGTAACGGCGCTAGGAGACTCAGGCACGATCCCGACCGTAGGCCCAGGGTTACCATCCTCATCTACACCTGGGAATGAGTAAATGCATCAGCACGGCAAACCCAGACATATAACGGAAGCCAAACGTACTAAAGGTGGCATCAGCAGTCATGAAGAGTAGCCTCCTCACCTCGGCTAGAGACGCTATGTTCGGTGAAGCCAGATGCATAGCCCTCTCGTCGCCGAACACGCATTTGGACACAGCCGTGGCAAAGGGCGTGGTCCGGAGCAGGGTGAAGTCGGCGAGCGTCACGGGCAGCGCCTGGATGGTGGCGGCGTCGAAGATGACAGCGCGCCCATCGGAGCTGACGCCGAAGTTGCTCGGGGCCATGTCGGACTGGGTCAGGACCACTTCCTCGCCCTCGAAAGAGACGTCGGCGATCGTGAGCGTCCCACGCCGCAGGATCCGGACCCTATTGACAGCCTGCGGGTTGGAAGGAGTCAGCCAAATAGAAATGCGATGTGCGCGGGAGGGAAAACGATGGAAGAGAAAGGCGCACCGTGTTAAAGTACCGCTGCGCCGCGGCGACTCCTGTGAACTCCAGGGGCGCCTCGAAGTACTTGAAGACAGCGTGGCGAGCATATGACGCGCCCAGGGAGCCGAATACTTCCATGGGGGGCGGGCGCTGTGCGCGCAGCCACAGGACGGCCTCTGCGGCCTTGGCGTACAGCTCATGGTCCGGGACGGTGCACAGCTCGATTCGCTTCATGGCAATGTACCACAAGCCATGTGGGCAATGGAAGGAGTGAACTACCTGGGGAACGAGCGGGGCGGCGGCCCCGTCTTTGCAGGCGAGATCGTATAGGAACTTGAGCGCCGCCATCTCGGCCTTCATGTTTTCTTGATCGTTGTACTTGACGGATAGGTGGTGATACGAGGCGTTTGAGTCGTCGTAGTCGCCGAGGTGAAAGACGCGGGGGTAGATACCGTTGTAGCGGTAGCTCTTCTCTTGGTGGAGCTCGGCGGCTCGTACGATGGCGCGCTGGAACTCGGATCCAGGGTCCATGGGCATGAACGGGGTTATGGTGAGGAAGTCGAATTGGTCCATGGGCATACAAGGAGATATGGTGAGGAAGTGGCCTGGACAGCTTCGACGATGTTAAGGAAGTGATGAAAGGAGAAAGGAGTGTCACTGCGTACCTACACGAGTTTCTGGGACGAAGAGAGAGAAGAAGTGTGTAGGTAAGTTGCCTAAAAATTAAGTAGAGAATAAGAGGAAGTACCTAGCTATAGCGCGATAGAGTGAATCGGCAAGCTACTTTGTGGCAAACGGTTGTCGTCGAGGTTGCGTCGAGGCGCTGTGGGCGCTTGGTCACGGTCATCGCCGCTTCGTCATTGTCACCGCCGCTTCGTCACGGTCACTGTAGTCACGGACGGGCACACCGTGACTGGCCCGTGCGACAGAACCGACTTCAAAGCTTCACCATCCAGAGTCAGTCCTCCCATGCACCGCATGAACATCTTGGACTTCAATACATCCCAGAGGACATCCCTCCAGTTCCCGGCCATCGCTTCGCGGACATGCTGTGCCAGCAGTGCACATGCGATGTAACCCAGGTCCGTCACCGCGTCACCCTCTCACTGCTGTCAACCTCTCCTTTTAACCCCTCTCAGAATCCGGCGCGTTGTCGTACTACGCTACTCACGCGACACTTACGTCGCAGCGATTCAATTCCGGTCGTTACCCGCGAGCTTCCCTGAGCGTCCTCGCCAGACGCGATGACGCTCGAGTTTTCTTTGGCCGGAGCCATCGGCGTGTCCCTCAACACCTCCCCCGAGCCCCTCGACCCCACTCTATCCGCCTAGCTCGCCAACATGCAGCACCTTGCCGCCCTCGTCGCGCGCCTCCACGCACTTGGACGCGCCCGGCCACAGCAGCAGCACCGCGCGCTTTTACAACAGGTCGCCGTGCTGCGCGCGATGCACAAGAAACAGCAAGCGCGCTGCATAGCATTACGCGGACCGCTACCTGCGCGAGATCTTCGCGGATATTCAGACGCAGCACGCGCTGCTCGGTGTACTGGAGCGCCGGCTGGGGATGGTGCGCGAGCTGCATGCGGAGGTGGCTGCGCTGCGGAGGCCGTTCGATGAGGGGACGTGTGGCGGTTTGAAGGACATCTGCGCAGTTGGTACGTTGCCTTGTGACCCCCTCTGTGTGCGCGGCTGAATGGCTTTGGTTTTGCAGCGACGAAAATGCCGTTTCCCGAAGACGAGGGGTTGTTTGAGGAGCTAGCACGTCTTCTGCGCACTATCCGTGCGGCGTTCATGGATCTAGACAAGTTCTGGGTAGGAGAGGTCGGGCGCGTCACCCGTGCGCTCAGTAAGCGTCATGTTGAGCAGGAGGACGTTGAGCGATGGAGAGAAGCCGAGCAGGGGCTGCAGAAGGCGCTGTCCTTTTGGGAAGCGAGTGATGGCGCGTGTCTCGCACCATGCATTGCTGACCGTCCATACAGGCGGAACCGGACCCCGTGCCTCCGAGTTCTGTAACCTATGACGCATGGATCACGACCATCCGCCCCTTGATACGTAACCGCCCTACCCAGCGCGACCTCGGCACCACTGTCACCATCCTCGTCGCCGCCCTCTTCGCCACTCAATCCGCACTCTGCGAACCTTCGCTCCAATGAGCACGGCTGTTTCACAATGCTCAAGGCGTGCGTGAGGTACGGAGAACGGTCGTTACGGGTTGCGCGGCATTGTTGCAGATGCGGCCGTATGCGCGCGTTGCTGACGTCGGCGAGATGAAGGCAAGAGCGCGGGAGATCGCGGAGTCGCGCCCCGTCGAAGCTGTACCTGTGACGAAAATGGGTGCGTTGCGGCTTCTCTGCTCATTGTTAGTGGACTCAATTATTTCCCGGTTCATCCGCAGGTGGCAAGGCCTACCAAACTGTCTTTTCGCAGGCCGTTGCAATTGCGCGCAAGGTGGATTCGACATGGTGCAGCCTACTCGTACTGCTTTTGCGGCTCTGCTGGAAGCGAACGCGCCACATACCGGGCTGTCGCTGACGCAGCTCGGCCGCCTTCTGCGGTCGTGGGCGAGAGAGCGCGGGGTGCGCTGGACGCGGGCTTGCAGAGAGTGTCCGTGTTACTGGTGGACTGCTAATTCACGCAGTGCTTTTTCATCGTCCTCTCCTGCAACGTCGGCCCCTGATCTGCTGCGGGTTTGCTGATCTCTGCAGACCACGATGCTAGCGCAGCCGCTGGCGATACATCTGCCGCAGCCTAGATTTCCTGATGAGCCTCCTGACAAACTGAGTGGTCGGCAGACGCGATACCTGGCTTGAAAGGTGAAAACGTTGCGCCACTATCTGTCGCGCATGCAGCCTTGTGCCTTTCGTACTTTCGTCACACTTCAGCCTCCGACCGTGACCACGGCTCTCTTTATCAACTTCTTCTTCTCGACGATATGGTAGCAAACCTCGGACTAGTACGCTATCTACTGACACCCTCGGAGGCTACATACTGCAGCGCTGCTCTGGGCAGTGATGCCGCCCCTGGCCTGCCTGCGTAAAAGGTCTGCCCATTTAACTGATTCGTAGGTGTAGCTCTCACTCACTGAGCCCTTCGGTGACTTTCTCTGACAAAACCGAGTGCTTGGCAGCACTCCGATCTTGCGATTGCTCGGCCAACCGCGCCATCTTGGTGTGTAATCTCTGTTAGATGGACCGGTCCTTAATTACTTACAGCACCATACAACATTACAATCAATCCCGAAGCCTCCGTGCTATAACATGGTGACGACGCCTCTTGACATCCACGTTGTCGTCATTAAATGGGTCTACTAGTCCTCACAACACGCGGCCATCGATTACCCCACTCTGCGTGCGTGCGCCCTAGTATGTCGAGTGTGGACACCCATCGCGCAACGCCTCCTTTTCCGCCACGTACTCATCCCCAAACGCCAGCTTCCGACAATTCACTCGGACATCGCGGCCCGATTTGTTCACACACTGCGCACCGCACCACACCTCGCTGCACACATCCGCTCTTTCCATTTTAATCTCGTAAAGACCAAGTCCACAGTTTTATATGCCATGGAAGCGCTCGCTCTGTGCACGAACGTCGATGGCATCACCGCCAGCCTTTTCGGCACTGATTTCTCGTTCGCTGCGCTCATTGCACAGTTGGACATCCTCCCCGTGCGCCCCTCCTTCCTGAGCGTGTCCGGTCGGGACTCGTTCGTCGACCACGTCATGCAGATCTCGCCAAGCATCCGCATACTGGTCATGGGGGCGATAGCAATCTCAGATATGCATGTCCGCATGCCTCGCGAGCTGCATGCGCTCTCCACCCGTAGTTCGCCCACGAGGACGTACGGGTTCGGCCCCAAAATTGTAGCGCCCATGCTGCGCGACCTCGAGATAGATTGTCACGACGGGATGTCCAGCCTGGTAGCTGCGGCGCTCGTCTCGTCTGGCGTGGCGCCGCAGCTACGCTCTTTGTCCCTTCTTGGCCACGGGGCCGAGGTGCCGCCACCAGCGGTTCTCGAAGAGCTAACGGCGCTGGAGAGCTTCGTGCTTGACCGCCTCCCGACAGAGGCGTGCGGGCTCCCGAAAAACCTGCATCATTTTGGGTACCACTTCCACGGCATCGGCCACGATCCCAATGAGACCCTGCAAATCCTCCTGGACGCCGCGCGCACGCTCAACATGTTCACCGCGACGCGCCACTCGTCGCAGGCGGTGCCGGAGGAAATACAGGTGTTGTCGAGAGGCAGGTTTGAGTTTGTGGTATACCCGGAGCCGGCGTGCTTTCCTGTAAGTAGCAACATCGACGAGCGTAATCGGATGTGGGCTGACTATGGCGACAGCGACCGCTGCACGTTAATTGCAAGGCAGAACGTCGTCAGAATGCGACCTCATGATTTTTATTTGTGTTGCATAAATCAAGTTTTGTGTCTGCTCATAGCCTTATCGCCGCCGCCGACCACCTGTCTATCCGGTTGAACTCAGTAACCCTCCACGCCGCCAATGTGGTCCATGTCCGGCGTGCGTGCGTTCAGTGCGGCGTGCACTCGTCGAGATTTTCCGTGCGCGCACCGTGACAGCCTGCATAGCATCTCCAGCGGGCAGGCTGCGCTCGTGTCCCGTGTCGTCGTTTTTGGCAGCGTGTGCGCGCTGAGAACGAGGCCGGTGCTAGCAGGCGGCCAGCACCATCGTGTTGCGTTCCTATGTGCCCAGTGTATCAGCCCACCATCACGCCACTTCTCTCTACGTGTCCAGCCAGAATTACGGCCTCCAACCACTTCACCCACCATGCCAGGAGCTGAACAGCGTCGCCGCTGCTGCGTGTTCGCCCCTCTGCGTTTGCAGGGCCGTGCGCGCCTGTGGGCGGGCCGGCGCGGGGCGCCCGGTGCCTGTGACTAGGCGGCCGCGCCCGCGCGGCCGCCGTGCCCCTGTGGCCACAGCGCGCTATCTCAGTTCTCTCCGCCACACAGTATCGCGCTAGGTAATTCCTCTTATACTGGACGTAAGACTTTGGCAACTGACCGATACATCTTGTGTCACTTCGTCACAGACACTCATTTCTGTACATGACACTCCTTTTCTTTTCATCGCTTGCTTAACACTTCCAGGACCATAGTCACATCCCATGGACCAATCCGACCTCCCCGTCATATCGCCTTCTATGTCCATGGACCCTAATTCCGTGCTCCAGCGCGCCGTCGTGCGAGCCGCTGAGTTCCACGAAGAGAAGAGCTACCGCCCCGAAGGTATCTATACGCGCGTCTTCCACCTCGACGATCACGACGACTCCGATGTCTCGTACCACCACCTGAGCGATATCAGGTCGTCGCAGGTATCAGCATCAGGTTGTTGTCGAAGATCCAACGCCACGACGAGGCGCACCGTTGAGCGCTGAAGCCTGCCAGTGCCAGTGGGGCTGTCTTCTCCAGCTAGGAAAGTCACCTGCGCATTGTAGCTCTCCAGAGCCTGACTTACTTTGCACTGGAAGGCCACACTGTCAGGTACAGATGGCCGCGAATGCGCGCTTTCTCGCAACAATTGTAGGCGTCTCGGGCTGCGCCGGCCAGGTCACCGCCAGAGCGCAACCCTTCTTCCTCCCATTCTTACCGGCCAGCGCAATACACCGAGTCCGTGCGCACTCTCTCATCGTCCTGGCGTGAAAGAATGGACAGGACGCGCTGTGCCAGTGAAGAAGGATCCACATGCCCGCGATCATTGGCCCGCGAGATTAACGGGAGAGGGAGCATGGTGGCAGATCTGTACAACCAGCGTCACAATCCGTAGCCTTCAAAGATTATACGGAGTAGAACGCATACTAGTCCGAGCTTTCCGACGAGAAAAAAGAGTTGAGAGTCATGACGGTCACGGTGACGGTCACCATGACATTGTGACGAAAGTCACTTGCGTGACGCATCGTGGCGCACGTCTTCACCGACACCGTGAACGGAACGACGACCAGGTATCGCATCTGCCAACCACTCACAGTCTGTCAGGATGCTCGTCAGAGAACCCATACCGCAGCAGATGCTCCTTTGTGGCGTCCAGCATGTATCGCCAGCGGCAGCGCTGGCATCGTGGTCTGCAGACTCCAGAGATCAGTGAATCTGAAAGCGCTATAGCAGAGCATACTCCAACGAGTACGTTCGTTTCCTTTTGTCAGTTGATATCAAGAATCCACTACTCGTATCTTAGTAGCATATGCCTGCATATGGTCCTAGGTCCGTGGCGGTGTTTCCCATGCGGCCATCTGCTTCTCTCATCAAGTTCCCTTTCTGCATGGCTGGGATACTCGGCAAGACAATCATCCGCCCGCACGGAATATGGTGCCCGCCCATGGGAAATGGAGACAGCTCGGGACGACATCTACCCCAATCCGCCCATGCGCGCGCGACTGGGCGCCCGCGCAATATTGGTTCCATTCACTCAGGCTGCGATGGATACCCTCGCTGATAAGCCTAGATCACTGCCCGTATGCCCGTGCGCTCCGACCGCAACTTTTTGGTCTACTGAAGCCGGCTTGCCAGCATAATAGTCCTCCGCATTCTGGGCTTGCGCGAACTCAATTATGACAGTCTTCTGCCGAGATACGCGGTCATCCTCACTCGGGCGGGATGGATGGAGGCTGCTTTCGGCGCTCAAACATCTGATGTTGTGATGTATCTGTCGATGGCTTCGTGGTGGTCTCACGGCGTCAGATGACTCACTGCACCTCCACTTCAGCTGGAGCACAGTTTGAAGCGTGAGCTTGAATCTCGAAGCTTGACTGTCGAAGGTCTTTCGGCGCATATTCTTCGTCCCCCAGAGGTCCCTCTTTCCCAATGTCTCTCCCTCGTGTACCCTACACATCGCAATACTCCACTCTCCCCCAGGATGACTCCGACAAAAGAGAAAGCCTAGACGAGGAGCGCGATGTCCTAAACTGTACGCTTACCCGCTCTGCCTGCCCGCATGCCCCACTGACCGCATACCTCCCGACCGCCAGTGCCGCCTAAATCCCACAAACGCCTCGGTTTCATCGCGCACTGGCCCACAGCGCTCCTCATCGCCTGCACGCTGCTCGACGCGCTCGCCGTTCTCTACCTCGGCGTGGTCCTCTCCCGCCCAGAGTTCGTCACCGCGCGCCTGCCCCCGCTCAAGGTCAAGAGCCCCTACATTAACTTCGACAAGATCTACGGCAACGGGACGCGCCCGACGACGCGCTACGCGCCGATCCCGAACCGTGCGCGCACGATAGGGTGGGTTTCGACGGCGAAGCCCCGCGAGGTGCTGCGCGACGACCGCGAGTACCTGATGAACGTCAACGGGAACGTCCCGCCCGAGGGGATGCAGATCTGGGTGACGCCGCAGGTGAGCTTCGCCTCCGCATGGGAGGTAATAGGGCCTGATATGCGCTGGGGATAGGTGTCGACGGTGGTGCAGTTCCGCGCGATCGACTATGGGATGGAGAACTGCACGCTCGTCGTGGACTTCCCGCCTGCGGCGCCTGCGCTCACGCTCGACGTCTGGCGGCTCGATGCCCCGGCGCGGCTCGACATGCGGTCGCTGACGTATTCCTCGCGCCCCCGCCGAGCAGAGTTAGTCGGTTCCGTCACACGGCACGCCTCGGCCTCTCTGGCGGAACGCCATCTTGGGGGCAAGACCGTACTGCCGCCATTCGACTGCCCCTCGGGATCGTATCACACGTTCGAGATGGCGTGTGCCGCAGGCTCTGACTGCGATGTCAATTTTGTGATGTCTGGTGCGGACGATGATGAGCTGGGTGCGTGTCTGCTCTTTTTTTTGGTCCATCATGAGCGCGTTCTCACTTGGATGATGAGCAGAGATCTACGTGCTGCAGCACCAGACGATATGATGGTTGTCGCGTGTAATTATACCTCTGTGGTGCATACGAGATAGACGTTCCTTCGTGCCTGAAATCGGAGTTAGGCGACTCTGGTGCCTACTAATCATGTGGCTGCGCTGTTCGTCTTCGAGAGAGTCGGAGTCTTCCGTGTTCCTCGTGCAACCTGTCTTCAACGGCCACCGCCCACGAAGTTCTCCTAACCAATCTGCTTCTTCTAACCACATGTGACGACCACCCATGCCTTTGTATTCTCCCAAGCAAGACATATAGAGCAACTACACGTGGATAAGTAAGTACACAGCTCAAACACATCAATCCCATGGCCACGCCCGGCGCCGACAATCTCCACTATCTGCGCCTAGACATTCATATCACCAGAGTCGGTAGCCTTTTTACCCAGGAAGGACACTGAGCGGTCCGTCGAGAACGCAGACGCGCCAAGGACGTTCGTCCGCCGCCGCTCGTCGACGTCTGTGTCGTCTGAGCTGCTCCCAGACTTTTCGGCGCCAGCGGGCGCGGGTCCTGTTGCGAAGACAAGGGACTGAGAGAATTGCGCCCCTGTGTCCCTAGTCCAGCCACGGCCCATGGCCACTCGCAGAATGATCATCTGCGGTGATAGCGACTGAAAAGGCATTGCGACGGACGCGGGAGAAGCAAGAGAACGCAGGCAATCAGGGCACGAAGACAGGGGAAATGGACGGAAGGACGCACGCAGAACATGCCCCACACGAACGCGAACGCGATGTCAAACTCGTCGTTCTTCGCGTATGTCACGATGAGGCCGATGCCAATCACGCTGAACGGCATCGCGGACTCGATGAGGATCGCGATGATACTCGTGTACATCTCCGCGAGCTCCGGCGCGCGCGCGGCGTGCATCGCGCGGCGCATGTACAGCAGTCGCCCGCAGATGAGCGCGGTGACGACGATGTTGACGCTCACGGAGAGCGAGACCCAGGGCACGCCGAGCTGCGCAGTGTGCCCGTCGAAGAGGAACGCGTTCGGCAGCGCGCTCTGCACGACGGTCAGGATGACCATCACTGCGCGGAAACGTATGAGGTCTGCCGCGAATGGATGAAATGTGCTGGGGGCTTACCGGAGGAGCCGATGTACATGAGGATGGGGAACGCCACGACCCACAACTGCGAGTTCCATATCATGTAGGCGCGGTACACCTACATCGCTCCCATCAGTACGCAGCGCATGCGATACAGCGAGTAGACAAACCAGAAGACCGTCGCCCATGATGTTCGCGACCGCGTCCGCTGACGAGCCGAACACATTGACCCACGAGGCCGACGTTGAGCCGAAGTACCCCAGCGGCCCGCCCGGCCCGCCCACGAAGTTCCGGTGGTCGATCCACATGCGCTGGCCTGCGAGGGCGTCGGTCGTCACCGCGATGGTGACGAGCGAGAGAAGGATCCCGCCGTACATGACATAGAACTTGCGCCCACGCGTCTCGCGACTCGAGTGCCCATAGAGGCAGTACACCGCCGCGAAGAATGTGAAGATTTCGAGCCCTGCGCGCGTGGCCCATCAGTAATCTAGCTGGTCCCAGGGTGGCTGCGACCTACCATAGAGGATCCCGCGGAAGAAGTTCCCGATGTAGATGGAGCGTTCGAAGGAGATGTCGATGGGTGCGGTGTTCGGGGCGACGACGGACATGACTGCAGGGCGGCGCTGAGCTGCTAGTCCTCAGCTGCGCGAAGGACAGCCCATATATCAATACCTGCAGAAGCCTTATCTCGCAACGCGCCGCCGTACCAGCGCGCCTGTCGTCGTAAGGCACTCGCCCTTTTTCGAGGACGATGCGGGGGAGTTAATGCACGTCAATTTGTCTGCCTGGGGCCCATCACGCGGTGCAGCACCTGAGACTCCGAAGAGCGGAGCGTGGAACCCGCGGTATTTGATGGTCCTGGCAGGCCTGGGAAGGCGCAGACAGAGCGGAGAGGGATCTGCCGCCGGGCGTAGAATGCGCGCCGGAGATCGCTTCGTGCCCTCGTGGAAGTATTTGACGGAAGTCCGCGCGGAGGCGCCCGCGCGCAAGGATATTGATCCCAGCATGCATACAGCATCGCAGCGTACGGGGGCTGGCACGATGCTCCTGCTCGTCGTAGCAAGCATCGTGTCGGTTGTCTGGACGGCGCACCTCGTCGCATTCATAGGCAGCCTCGACATCGCCGCTCTGCGCCCTCAGAAACCGCTCCCTGCATATTGTGAGTACATATGCCTCTAATAAAAGTCCAGATACGACACTCACCTCCGTGACAGCGATGGAAGGAGACGATTTCCCCTCGCACCTGCCTCGGAAGCCGGCGCACTTGCAGCGCGTCCAGCTCCTCGAGGAGGAGAGCGTCCACTACGCGCTCACCGACCCCGAGGCCGCCAACGAGTGGCAGCACTACCTCCCGCCCGGCGCCGGCACACTGCGCTACGGGCCTCACCAGCGCGCGTTCGGCATCGCGATGTACCACGAGATCCACTGCCTGCGCTACATGCGCGGTGAGTACGCGAGCCCCGCACAGCCCGACTACAAGCACATCCAGCACTGTCTCAGCCTGCTGCGCAATGCGATTTTGTGCCAGGCGGACGTGACGCTCGAGCCGGGCGACTTTACGCAGAGGAACTACACGGTGGAGCGTGTGGGCGTCGCGCACGAGTGCGGCAACTGGGAGGCGGTGTACGACGACGCGACCCGGAGTTGGATCGACTGGTGGGTGTACGCGAAGGCAAATGGCATATCTTGTGAGTCCTATCTGTTGTTCTTCTGTCAGGAAACTGATGCGGTCTCGCCGGACAGTGGCTGACTTGATAGCTGAGGCTGAGGCACGCGAACAGGCAGCATCGTAAATAGCAGGTTTTGTCATTGAGTGCCTAGAGATAGCCAAGAAAGCGTATAGATCGAACTAAACTGAGCGGACGTGAGCAGCGGCGGAAACTAGCAGCCTGAATGCGTACCCTACCTACAACAGGGACCGCGCATACTCTCTCTGGTTCTTCTCCACCTCCGCATAGACCTTTTCCCAGTCCTTGCACACGTGCATGTCTGGCGCCGGATGCGGCTTGGGGTGTCCCACAAGTGGGAGCAGCGTGGTGTCCAGCCTGCACAGCGCCATCTGGCGCAAGTAATTGAGGCAGTGGCGGGTGAGCTCCTCCCCTTTCGCGATGTACGTTGCGTTAGGCGAGTGCGTACGCACGAGCTCGTGGCGGTAGATGCCGAGACACCGGAGCTGGTGAAACATGGAGATGCTGTATGGGCGACGCTGGGGGCCCAAGTGAAGAGTGCCGTGGTCAGGGAAGAGCGAGTGCCATTCAGCGTTGGATGTCGATCCGTAGACCTCGTAGTGGACGGTCTCTTCGGAAGGCATGATGACGCTATCCAGCTCGCCGATGTCCCATCTTCTCGGCGTGTCGTCGCCGAGAGCAACTGCAATCAACAGCGTCAGTACGCATACATACCGCTATACGAAGGGCAACGTACAGTCCAAATCTACATCGGTATGGGCTGGATACAGCCTCCGTCGCATCCACCAGATGCTGAGTGATTTCAAGATGATAAGCGCGAGGAGAAGAAGTGTGCGCCGCTGGTTTATCGGCCTCGGCTGCATCATGCGCTGCGCTCCAGGAGATGGAGAGCGGTCTTCACATAGGACGATTCTATACGAAGCTGCGAGCGTTTAGTCAGACCTCGTGTGACTGATGAGAACGGCCAGCGCAGATGGATGGGCGCTGTTAATACGGGGAGCACTGTCCTTGTGGTCCTGCGCCTTCTCATCAATCCATCAGCAAGATGGCAGTCCGGAGCTTGAGCTTGAGAGGAAATTGCCAGACCGACGGCAGTCCCAAAACGTCCGCCCGCGCGCAGAGTTGGCGATCAGACTATTTTCTTCGATGGAGATAGATGAAAGGTCAATGAGAGGTAAACAAGTATTACAAGCATTCGTTGACTCGCAGGAGGTGAGGAGGACGGAGTCGACGTCGGTGTCGAGTCGAGTCGAGCGACGGTCGAGGCGGACGACGTGGCAGAGCGTGAGAATAATCAACGGAAACGGCCGCGCACTCGGTCTGTCACACTGTGACGGAGTGAATTCCCGTTGAACTACCATCCGATATTGAATCCCTTCACTGCAAATGTATCCCTCATATGCCCACATCAGATGAGGCCGAAGTGCACTGGAAAGCGCTCGCTTTTGGATAATAAGTAGCCAGCCGGCTACGTAGGCTTCGGCTTCTCGCGCTCCCTTTTATCTCAGAAGAATCTGCGAGAGCGCTGTTCGACCTCATCGCCATGTCCGCCGGTATCGTCCGTCGGGTTGAACGACTCACAGGAAAGTTTCTCTCTGCTCAATGCCAGCTACTCCGCTCAGACGCGCTGGTCCTCTGCAGATGCCCAAGTCGACGAAGCTGTCGCGCTGTGCCTTCAGGCATACGACGGCGGTATGTGACCGTCGAACTCGGTCTGGTCATTGTGATTGAACCCTTCTCACGAATTAGACATCGCCAATAACATTCTCACTGGCGGTGACCCCGCTCTCGCAGACCCCGCCTGGCGCGCGCTTGTGCGCGCTGGCAATCACAGTGGTGTCGTCTTTGTGGCGTCCTCTGATGGCTCTGACGAAATCCAGTCCATTGGAATTTGGTTTCCACCTGGCCAAACGGTGTTCTCGACGTGAGTGCTGGAGGTGTTGGTTTTCCCTGTACTGATTATTGAGTGATGGTTAACAGCCCAGAACAGCGTGAGCTTGGTTTCCTTGACTTTATCAACGCGATGCCACCTGCGCATCGCGATTGGTTCCTGAACGACGTCAGTTTTCGGTTGCTTCTAGATGAGAGGACTCCAAGTTGACTCGAGTTCGCGCAGTATTCGCGCAAGACCCGTGAATTCAAGCTGCGCGTCCTGGGCGAGAACGTGCGTTACCTATCTCTTAGCGTCAACCATTCACTGATGGCTGGATCGCAGACCGAGCGTGATGCGTGGTATGCCAACCTCATAGCGACACACCCCAAGTACCAGGGCCGCGGGCTCGCGTCTGAGATCTTGAAGACCGCTTGCCAGATCGTACGTTCTCGTGTTTGCTGTGCAAACACCAGCTCCTCACAATGACCCCTGCAGGCCGCAGACGACAATAAAAATGCTGTGCTTGGCACACAGAATGAGGAGAACGTATGTTCCACTTACGTCGTGTGCACTTGCGCGATGATGCTGATGCGGAGCTTTTCTATGCCTAGGCTGTATTCTACCGCAGTCGTGGGTTCACGGAGGTAGGGCGCATGGACGAGCCTACGCCATGGGGCGTCTTCACAGGGAACGTGTTCATCCGCAAGCCGCCGTCGGCGTGATGTGCCTCTGTATCTGTACGCTACAGCGCAGTCCTCACGCCGGTGGACTCAACAGTTGGTCCACGGCCGCCGAATGAAATGATGATAAAAACGTATTGCTGTGCGTGGTGACTTGGCGAGATTCTACTCACGGTGTCCAGCTTCATCAACGTCTGACAGATCTTCTATCTGTCGAGCCCTTCGCACGGGAAATCTGTGCTCTTTGTTATCGCTGATTGATTCCATCAGACAAGCCGGCGGGAGCAGTACTTACCCCTGCCTCTCGCAATGAAATCTTGAAAATGTACCGGGTCTCCACGGCGGTTCGACAGGTCCGGTTGCAGAAACCGGTGCTCGCGTGCAGTGCACTGTAAAATAGTGCGTACTTCTCTGGCACGCCGTGAGGACATATCGAGCGATTGTGATTCGAGAACTACTCACATCAAGGAAGCCGGTAGAATCCGACCTTCGGGAGCATTACCCACGCGTGCATACAATCGACCGACAGAAATGACCAGGTCAATTCCGGAGACAGAGACATATGCGAAATCATACTGCGGAACAACGGAGCAGCGCGACGACGCCACGATGGTATCACGTCAAGCCTCAGGTCCAGGGCCGCCGCCGACCTCACAGGCACACGGTGATTGACGAGGTACGCTCTCCCCCGCTTTGAGGCGAAGATAAGCGACACAGGCCCAGTACAAAGTCCGCACGCACGTGAGTTCTTGCTGGTGTACAGTAGTGGAACTGCATGCGCCGCTCAAAAGCATGTCTGACAGCGCGATCTTCTGATTCACAGAGAACCTGGCCCGCGAATCCTGTATGTGGTGAAGGATAATCAGTTTCCCCGCCTTTGACACTTCTCCCCACCGCACGTCGACGTCGTGCTATATATAGCCCTACGCTCCGCACTCAAATACTAGACTCGACTCAGGATATGGCCAGGAGACGGAGTAGCTACTCACTTCGCTGGACATCAACATGAGATTTTACCTCGCACCCGTCGTCCTCGCTCTCGCTGCCTTCGCACATACGACCGCAGCAGCCATAGTTCCCGCGAATAATGTTGAAGGTCAGTGCATCGCATTTATCTTGCTAGAACGCGCGCGATCTGATAGATGCATCGCAGTCGATGCTCTGGCAGTCGATGCTGCGGCGGCACCCAATCAGTGGTTCTAGCACCGGATGGGTACGACACGCTCCCCTGTGGAACTCGGACACCTTGCTGATGGCTGATGATTCATTTGACAGGATGTATTGCTGGGCCGCACTGCGGCGATGTGGATGGCTATTGACGAGGGAATGTGGACAATAATAGTGAAATGTAAAGCCATATGGGATTGAGGCGAGCGTTGAGGCGCCGGCATTGGACATGTCAATCTGCACCATCATTTCAGGTCTGAGGCGCCACACCAGCCCATCTTGTTACGATCGTTTCACTGCAACACGGCGTGAAGTACATAGGGTAGACCTTCGCGTCACGATTATGCGCGCAACGTTCTCCGTATCCGCACCCAACATGAAGCTGTCCTTCACGTCTTCTTTGACCCTCGTACTGTTGGTGATGGCCCAAGCTTCCATCGCGACGGTGGTTCCCGCCAACCAGCTTGAAGGTATGCCGACCTTACATATGTCGCGAGCGCGGCGCGTCCTAACGGTAGCATTGCAGCCGACGCGCTCAGCCCGGACCTCGCGGCACCCCAGCATTGGTTCAAGAAGTAAGGCATCATATAAAATGTAAGTGCCTTACAGATTGGGATATCTTCTAGCCCTCAACCCGGCTGCGCAGGGTGCCAGATCGATATCCAGAGAGCTAGCTCCGAGTCGTTTAATCCTGATTCATACGACAAGCATTGTTTTGTGATCGTAGTTCAAGGCTGTGTACCTAAATATGCATTCAGCATGAGTGGCATGGTTTTCAACCCAATAAGTGACCATTCAGGCTTGCCAGGATGGCCAAGTCACCTCGGCTAGTACTAATGAGCATTGCCGGCGACTCAAAGACTTTCGCGTCCAGTCTTTTTCGCCGCATGTGCGTCCCTAAATTTAAGGTCAAAGTTTAATAATCTGCTCTAACAGGTAAGCAGTGTGCTGCTCAAGTGTTGCTCTTCGAAAGATGAAGACGATGATTACGGTGGGAAGAGCTGGTGTCAGTCACGGCTAACGCTCACTGTCGGACTATCCACGGCGTTACGCCCTCGTCGGCCCGCTGCGGCTTTCTCCCAACGACTCGCAGCGGCATTACGACGACCTTCAATATCTATGGCTGCCAGTGACACCTATCTGGGGTTGTGAACGAGCAATATTAACTTCAATTTTCGGTGCGTGCTCGTTTGATGTTTGGCTCGACTCCGTCACACGAAATGAAGACTGGCACACGAGCGAGGTCTTCTTGCATAATTACATCACAATCTCTTTCTGAGCTCCCTTTCGGACGAGCTGGGTCGATCTATGGGACAAGCTGGGCTGTAGAGATGCAATTACGCTGCGCCGATGTCGTCAACGCCAGAGCCACAACGCTCTGAGCAGGACTTATCGGCATCTCGCCACGGTACGTCCGAGTCGCACCTTGATGGCTGTATGCCTTTCGAAATTGACTGATGACAAGGATATGTACTCAAAGTAACTGCCGCTCGTGTCAACCCACTCGTGGGCGTAATCACCCTCGTTCGGGGCGGCCGTCTATAAGGGTTGGAGCACCTGCCTCCGATCACGCACACCCAACATATTCCAGATGTGCGAAGTAACTTACACAGATGATGCTGTGAGTTTAGAAGGTAGCCCAAACAAGTTAGGGGATCTATGTGCGCCACCCTGCTCGGGGCGCCGTCTGTCGTGGCGTCGGATCTCCTTTGACATGGAAGTCCACGTACCCTTGTTCCCCGCGCGCGGAGCGGAGGTCCTTGCGGCCGCCGCATTCCCGGCGCTATTGCGTTCCGGCTCAATTTTAACTTGGTTATTAGGAAAGCTCTTGAACATCACCTTAGGCCCGGGCGCCTTTCACGGTGAGAGCATATTTTTCCGCGCGCGGATGCACATGGATGTGACGCGTTGTTGACCGTGGCTATGTGAGTTGCGTCCTTTTTTCTCACCGCGCATCGTATGGCGCCGGATGCTCATGATCATTGGTAGACCGTCCGGAGCTCGAGTCAGCTAAATATATGCTGCTGGCTCATTTTATCTCTCGATGAAACTAGACCGCGGTTTCAATTTCTGCGACTTGCCGTGACCTATGATTCTTCGTCATAGTATGTCCTATTCTCGTCTCTTTCATTGGATCTGTGCTCTGATGTTTTGTTTGGAGCGCATCACAAGCGCGACTTCTTTATGCGTATTATCGGATATGTCACGGTGATGAAGTGAACAAGAAGCACAGAACGTCTTGCGCAGCGGTTCGGAGCCCGAGTCATGATATCGAAGTCACGATAATTCTCAGATCCATGATGGCGAGATTATACATCAGTGCACGCTTCTCTGTCACTCGATGAGGACCCTTCTTCTTTGGATATTGCAAACTGGATTATTGCAGGCTGATCTCCATTCCTCCAGTGTATGTGCCGGTTGCGCCAGTGCTGAGTCCTGATCACCCCCCACTCCCATGGCATGCGGTCCTGAAGCTGAAATTGAAAACTCCAGGAAGGGCGCGTTACGGAATCGGGCTGGGCTGACACAATAAATACCGCGCGCGGTTCAGCCGATGAGCTCTCCATCACGTCGCACACACTCGACAGGATCTGCAACCACCATGTACTTCCATACTCCCTCGTTCCTCGCCGCTGTCTTCTTGCTCATTCAAACCGCGAGCGCGGCGGTCACTCCGGCGCGCTCGGACGAAGGTACGCTTGCTTGACTGTACTGTGTTTTCAATGGCATTCGCTCACGTCACTTAATCCTCAGTGGAGGCCATTGCAGTCGATCCCTCCCCTGACCTATGGTTCAAGGCGTAAACTAAGACACTATGCACACCAAGTTCTTGGTAAGTTTTGTCGTCACCTTTGTCAATGAGGGCTCTCGCTCATGATGTCGTCAACAGAGCTTTGTATCTCTAATGTGGTCATCGAATTCGTTGGTGTATATAACTATGTAGCTCACATGCTGGCAGAACGAGTCACTGTTGACACTTCGCATTTCATGTCGAGGTCGTGCTATGACATCAGCAAAACGCAAGCAAAATGCCGCAAAAGTGTCCCCGGATTTCCACCGAGAGGGCTAGCGATGTGTGAATTCCAGAACTTCATCGGGGTCACACATGTCAGCGCTTTCGTATACGGCATACATAGGTACACGGAGCAGTACGAAATGAGACGGCCGCACTTGCACTTGCAGTAGAACCCAGCCTCGAGCACCTCAGGCTGCTCGTCAAGTGCGAGCCCCTCGGGCTCGTCAGGTGCGGCTCCCTGACGAAGGAAACAACAATTCCCGGGACGTGTGCGATGTGCGGTCCCCGAGCGTGCGCCAGTGGCTAGCCTGACATAGTGGAGAGGTGATAACCTGAGTAGCTTTCGAGCTCAAGAGTCACTGATACCTGGGCCAGAGCTCCGAAACTCACGTGAGTCCGGCTATCTCCGGCTGAGGCTCGCCCGCGCATTCCCCCTCTTACATTCCCCGCCATCAAGGACGTCTGTCGTTGATCACTCCAAGATTCAAGAGGCCACACATGCAGCAGCCCGTGTAGTGAATGAGTGAAGGCGCCGCAGCCATCGTGCCGGAACAGCCGTGCCGACAATATTTCTATGCGTATACTTATGCGCACATCTATATGCATATATATGCTCAATTCACGTTTTCTAGGTTTGACAGCGTTGCTCGGCGGCCTTTCAGGATATGCTCCGGAATGCGCAGCCTTTTCCTGGGCGGTTAGGCCAGCGCCACAGCGCTCGACTGCCGAGTGCCTGTACTCCTGTGACCACGGTGTTTCGAAAAAGACAGGAAACAGTGCTCACAATAGCAACCCTGGTTGAATTCGCAACATTAATATCGTCCGGGGAGGCAGTCGTCAGCCACTCCCCGATCCAGCGCATTCACACTTTAGGTGAGCGAAATGACGCTGAAGATGACGCTGAGTGTTCTCGAGTGAGACTGGTGATCTCGGCGCGCCACCTAGCCCCAGGCAGGCGCAATCATCTTACGTCTTTCGTGGCCCTCAGGTCCTCTGAAACTGGAGCACTAAAACTGTTAGAGAAGGTGCCCTTGTTCCCCGCGCTCGAGGTGGACGCTAGTCACTAGTGTGCCCAACACCGTTCTCGGCGCTGATGTCTTTTTGCTTGATCCTGGCTCGGGTTTGCAGGGAGTCTCGTGGATCTTTCGGCTCGTGCCTTTCGCTACGAGAGGATTTTCTCGTGCGTGGATCTGGTGACCGGTATAATGTACGGCCGGGTGTTTCACAGCGGACCGGACTCTGTCTCTGAGGCTCAAGTCAGCTCGCTGCGGACCGATCTGACCGATTACGTTTCGAGCCTACCCAGCAGAACCCTGCGATACTCTAGGATTGTCTCCATTGCTCTGCGCTGGTCGTGGCATACTTATCACACAACATCGCTTGAGCCGTGACTACGGGTTCGTGAACCACACCTACTGAACAATGTGCGTATCTTCAGCTTCTATCATATGTCACCCTCGTGAAGTGAACAAAAAGCCACTGGCATCCTGGCCAGCGGCGTGGATACACAATGGCGATTGTTCTCAGCTCAATGATGGCGATTACACCCGCGGCTCGCCCTTTTTCTATCATAGGTATTGTCTAGAAGCCCGGGCTGTCGTCGTTAGGTATTGCATGCTGATGTCCATTCCTCCAGGATGCGCCCGGTGCACTGGTGCCAGGCGTAAAATCACCGCCCAACGGCACGGCGCAAAACCCTACGTCTTGTGCTGTAGCACCACGAAGTGCCGTGGCGGTCTATGCTGGCCCGATAAATACTGCGTCCATCGGACGGCAGGTCCTCATCGCGTCGCACTTCCGCGCTATCGACAGCATCAATCGTCTACCATGAACTTCTACATCTACTCACTCATTGCCGTTGCCTTCATGCTTGCTCAGACAGCGAGTGCAGTGGTCACGCCAGCCAACGTTGTCGAAGGTACACTTGTCCCGCGTTCTCGGCACTAAAAATGGAATTGACTGATTATCGTCCTCAGTGGAGGCTGTTGGGATCGAGCCCGACGAGAGCCAGTGGTTCTAGGACGAGCAATGGCAGCTCACGGTCAGTCTGGTCATCAGCAATGCCGATGAGAGGATTTCTAATGTCGTCGACAATGACAGCCTCACACTTCTCATGCAATTATCGGACGAGAAATATGTCGTCGACAGGGAAGCCTTGAAGTTATCGGACGTTGGTTTGGTAGAAAAGGAAAAAGAAAACCGTAGTATACATGTAGGATGACAGAGTGTTTCCTGAGTAGGTCTGGGCTTCAGCGGGCTGTGCGGATTGTACGCGAGTTTACACCACTCCCTTGATGATATCGGCGCCTGGGAAGCAAGGGCGCTCATGAGCAAATCAATTGAAAGACAATGGTGGGCTAGAGCAGCTCACCAAGCTCTCCAATAGCATAGGCCATCGCTGGAAATATGTGCGCATTGGTTCAATCCCATACAAACTGAGTAAAAAGGCAGACGTACCCTGCATATGAGCCCCGATGTGAAGCGGCAAGACCGACAGATCCACTACGCGAATGTTCGCCGTGCTGTAGACCTGCATACAATCGCGTCAGCTGAATAACTAGGCTTCCACCGGATAAACGCGCCTTGAGATTCGTGTCGACGACGCCGCCGTCCTCGAAAGGCAGCATCGAGCATGAGCCGATAGTATCTGGAAATGGACACGATGAGGCGAGGCTGTCGTTTGACGGGTCTGCAGCTGATGGCTTACGGAACGTCGTGCTGCAGTTAGTCTTCAGGAAATCTAAGGTGAGAAAGCGATGAGTGATATGAAAACCCCTACTAGTCGACGAGGAGATATACCGGCAATCTGTTCGTCCGTCTCATACTCTGGTCCTGGGTTCACTTCGTTCCCTACGCACGGTCATGAGAACCTGCGTCCGCTCAAGGGCTCACAATGAGCGTACCTGAGAGAATGCTCTTGAGCGGCTCCTGCTGCGCAAGACGGCGATTGAACTTAATGAGCTCGACGAAAGTGCGTATGTCTAGTTCACGATCAGCACTTCGAGCAAACTTTGTGGTCAGTCTACAACACGCCAAAGTACCCACCGTATTGCTCCTCGAAGTAATGAGGGTCAATCTCCGGGTCTTCTGTCGGATCGCTGGACTTCACGTGCTGGAAGAAAGTCGTGTGAGGTTACTGCGAGAGATTGAGACGATTCGGATGTGTCTTACGATCGTGCCGCGGGAAAACGGGTGGTTGATGAGGCCAGACAGGGTAATGTACTTCTTGTTAGGCTCCGGGAGCTCTGCAAAAAACGCCATTAACCTCCGTCAAACTATGAGCGGTTGACAAGAGATACTGACTTGGCTTCGAAGAAAACGATTGGGAGAGCACGATCTCACAGCTTGGCTCCTGCAGCTTGATGTGCTCTAACTGGATGCCGAATTGTTTCTGCAGCGCCGGAGAGTACTTCCCTTCTCGAATGCCGGATTCTATGGACTCCGTGAGCTCGCGCTGTAAGGCCTGGTAGTCCTGCGAGATGGAAGAAAGGGGTACAAATGTCATGCAGATTGATGACATGCCGAAGACGCCTTGGCCGGATTTGCTGCAGGATAGCAAGGTGTCATACAGCAAGTCAAGGAAAGACTCGAAGAACGTACTATAGTTCAAGCTGCTTTACAGCCTCGTCCGGATCGCGCAGGCAATCAAATGTCAAGAACTCGTCTGCTCTATCGTCTCTGATTTCTGAACCTGTGTCAAACATCTAGCGTTTATACGGGGGGACAACTCGTTTTTTTTTTTTTTTTTTTTTTTTTTTGGAATCATATTTATTGTCAACTCGGGGCACGCGGCCCCATGCGTGACATCGCTACACGTGGGCCCCCCGCCCTGCGCTCGCCCGGGACGAGACGAGGCTGGGACGGGGGCGCCTTGACTCGAGGGTGAGGGATAACTAACACCGGATGAACGAATCATGGAGGGGGCGACGTGATGTGAGGGAGGCGTGAAGGTGGGGTGACGGAAGTGAGTGGCGAGTGGAGGCGATGGGACAAAGCGGACGGGGAAGTGTGGAGGGGAGGGGGGACTGTATAGTACCGTAACCTGCTGCAACCACCTAACCCATTCCCGCAACCCTGAGAACCCGACGGTCATCAATCAGGGCAGTAAAAAACCCCGGTGGGGAAAAAGCCTCCGATCTCGCGCATACCCTTCCCCTACCCGGCCTACAATCACGCGCGGCGCGCGCGTGCGCGCATCTTGACGGCGCCGAGGTGGCGTGTGCGAACGCGGCGGCCGAGCGACACGCCTAAAGCGTGCGGGTGTACCGAGGGCGCACATTTTGCGCGCTGAAGAGAAGCAGAGAGACCGAGCGACATCTCTATTCGTCTGGGAGAAGATCGAGCTCACCGTATTGCTTGAAGCGACCTGTTGCTTGCACATATCGGAGGACAGAGAGTAGAGCCTTGGGCGAGGTGAGGAGGAAACTGAGCTCCTGCGCCTTCCGTCGCCATTGATGTTGCATGATCCAACGTTCGTGTCGGTGTGCACGGCACTCGAGCAGGTAGTGTCGGACGTCCTCTGAAGCATGTCGACACGATGGGCAGCGTGGTGAGTCGATTTTGCCGATGCGATGTAGATATTTGTTGAGAGGAACGTGGCCTGTGCGGAGCTGGAAGAGAATGCTGCAGTGCGCGCGGGTGAGCTGCGGGTGGTTCACAAGCTTGAGGAACTTGTTGGACGGCATGGAGGGATCGAGGCGCGAGTACCGAGCGTGGCGAGGCGACGCTTTCCAATCGCTTGCCCATCGCTGGATAAGAGCTGCGTGGTGTTCCTGGCGGAGAGCAGATGCGCTGCGAGGGAGGCCATCGTGCAAAATAGTTGGGAGGGAGCGGCGAGGGCTGGAGGCGCCAGCGGCGGCGGCTTTTGCTTCGATGTCGGCGAGCTCGTTGCCGGCAACGTCTTCATGGCCGGGAACCCAACGGAGCGTCAGCGTGTAGCCTCGTCTGCGGGATTTCTTCAGTGACGTCGCTGCGGATGTGAATGCAGTATCATAGCAAGATACTGCCCAGGCTGAGATGTGCGAGTTTGTAAGGCACGAAGCGTAGCTTGATTATCGACACTGATAGCTGTTGAACGATGCGCGTCTTCTTCCGTGCGGAGGAGCTCGGCAGCCAGGAGGAGGCCAACATACTCGGCCTCGTAGACTGTGTGATCCGTTATCTTACCCAAATGGTAGCGTAGCACCCGTGGGCGCCGGCCGTCGCGGAGAAGAACCGCCGCGGCGCCGACCTTGCCGTCGCAAGCAGACCCGTCGGAATAGACGCGAATATATTCACGCGCGTTGCTGTCGGAATCGATGGCGGCCTGACGAGAGGGGTCGATGTGCACAGTGAAGGGTAGCCGCGCGCCAGGGCGGCCGCGAACTGCCGGGATGGTCTCGACGGTACCGGGCTCGATTTGGAAGATGTGGAAAAGGTGGTGAAGGGGCGAGCGATGAGATTTGACGTATCGCGCGGCGCAGCGATTCACCAGGGAGGTGAGTGGGTGCGAATCCGGGAGCGTGCAGAGTCGAGTGACGGCGCGATGACAGGCCTTGTCGACCGCGAGTTCCATGGGCAGAACGTGGGAGTGGGCGTCGAGGACGTCGGAGGGTGAGGAGCGGAGGCCACCCGTAATAGCGACCGTGCCGATTCGTTGCACACGCGCGAGCGAGCGGATGGCGGTGATTGAGCCTTTCTTGCGAGCGCCCTGACCGTGAACAGGGGTGCACCAGACGTCAACGGCATAAAGCATCTTGGGGATGGCGACTGCGATGTACAAGCGGCGGGTGTAAGCCGGCGTTAGTCCGTGGGCGGAGGTAGCCAGACGACGTAGCTGATTGGTCCACTGAGTGCCTTTGCGCACAGCATATTGTGTCTGAGCAGACCAGTTGAGGTGCTGATCGAGGATGACGCCAAGGTACTTGGCAGTTGGCGAGGGCTGCACCGTGCATGTGGGAAGGACCAACGGCGAGCGCGTCTTGGTGCTCTGCGGAGCCGCGAAGTCGATGAGCGCGAGTTTGCTAAATTCAAACCGTGAGTTGTGCGCAAGTGACCAGTCAACAGCGCCGTCGGCGCGCGTCATCATATCACGCAGCAATGCGTGTGTCTCGTTGAAATCTCTCCCAGTGGCGAAGATGATGGCGTCGTCGACAAAGGCCATTGCAGCTTCACTGCGATCGCGTGGGATGTCGAGGAGCCCGGCGTTGTAATATAAGTAAAGTGCCATGGATAACGGATCACCTTGCCCTATACCATTGTCGATGTCGATGACGCCCGAGGTGAAATCGTCGAACCGTAGCTTGGTGCGCCTATGTGTCAGCATCCTGTGTACGAAGTCAATAAGTGCCTCTGGGACGCGTCGCGCACGCATGTTGTGCAGAAGTCGGTCCGTGACAGCGTTGGGGAAAGCGCCCTCAATGTCGAGAAAGAGCGCGGATACAACCTGGCCCTGTCGCCACGCGTTCTTGACCTTCTGGACGAGCAGGTGCATGGCATCGGTGGTGGTGCGACCTGGGCGACCGCCAAAGTGAGTCGGCGGAAGAAGCGCATGACGCTCGCCTATAGAGGTTAGCTGCTCGGCGACGATGGATGTCAGCAATTTACACGTTGTATTGAGGAGAGGGACAACTCGTACCGTAGCTAGCACCACTGTAGACGTGCTCTTGGACGTTGTTTCCTACCCCGGGAACATTGACCGCTACTTCGATTCCCGCTCTTTGAAGCACCTCCTCATTGCCAATGCCGGACAGCTCCAGAATCTGTGCGATGCTTTAGGACGTCATACATCTGCGATAAATGCGGATGAGGTCACCTGTGGCGACTTGATAGCCCTGTGGCAGCGGAGCTCGCCATGAGAATGGGCCAGGAAGATATCGAAGTAGAACGGACACACCCAGCGGACAGGACGACTTCTTTGCCTACCCTAACCTGGCACGTGGCCTCCTCATGGAGAAACTCGACCGCCGTTGCTGTCGAAACGCCGCTGATGTCCTTCCGTAGAATGATTTTCGTCACTAATGCTGACGCAAGAACTGTGAGGTTGACGCGAGCAGAGTTCGGCTCGTAATACATCTATGAGTCAATGTCAGACAGCACGTGGACAGAAGACGAAAGAGCGGCCAACATTAGCAGAATAGGACCGAACACGCTCAATTGGATGAATCGTAACCGGTGTAAGCCACGTCCCGTTGGTCTGAATCGGCCATCAGCAGCTTTGTCCCATGGCGCTCGAAGCAACTTACATTCCCGGAGAACTACAAAACCTCTCAATAAGGGCAGCGAAAACTATTATTGGAAGGGCGTACGGGTTCCTCAACGTGCGGGATACCAAGACTGAGAAGGGCTTCTTGATATGGTCCCTCGAACCCCGACAGGGTGACGGGGTAGCCAACGTGCAAAGGTCCTATGCAATTAATCAGTCGCGCTGCATTGTAATATCTTCTGCTCATTCGTACCGTCAGTCCCGTGCTCCTCCAGCCTATAGTTCATCGCCTCAATGGTGACCTTTGGAGGGATAAACTGCTCCGACTTCTTGTAATACTTCTTCAGTAAATCCCAATTCCATCCAGCGTTACCCAGTTCTTCGAATGCTACGATCGGCTTTTCAGCATCGATATATGTGCAGTGAAATATGGAGCTCACCGTCGATGTCCGACTTTGCGGGGAGGTGATATTGGAAGAAATTTATCGCAGAGCTGCCGCCGAGGCCCTTTCCACTGTCCGCAACAAACAGTGAATAGAGACTCGTGGGGATGACAAGTCGGCGTACCGAGGCCAGTAAAACTCGCGGTCCTTCGCATACTTTTGGGCAACCTGATATGATCCGATAAGAATCATCGTGTCAATGAAAGAGCAAGAACGCACGGTGCTGAATGCCCAATCATACTGCGGCTTCATAAAATGACTGCCAAAGGATACCGGGGTCACTGATGGAATGATTTCAGATCCAATCGACATGCAGTGGAAAGGAGTTACGTATGGCTGGATCTTGCAGGTTCGCAGGCCCGGCTTCTAGGACAAGCACGGAAACATCGGGGTTTTCAGACAAACGCGACGCCACAACGAGGCCGGCAGTCTGAAGCCTAGTAAGTGGTCCGGCCGTCAATATTTGGTGTATAGCGCACCCCACCGCCTATAAAATTGATAAGGATGTCAGGCGTGGATTGAGCATAGTAAATATGCCCTACCGATGACGACGTAGTCGAACGTCTTCGAGTACACCTGCTCAATCGATGCCGCCATGATAAGGTACACTGTAGCTCGTACCTTGGCGCCATGATCATGCTGACATGTATTTATATGTGCGGACCTTCGGGTATGTGAGATCATCACATGCCTGAGAAGAGCGCGTTGGATCGTGTGGCAGCCTAGCTTCGGTCACGCCAGGGCCGCTTCACTCCGGATGTTGCGCGCCCCGGACTTGTGCGAGGTCGTCCGTAGTGAGACGATTCCTTGGATGGTCACTCAGCGTGGCAAGTCTGAAGCTGCTCTTGTCTATCTGCTGCATCGTAGCTGGAAGGACTTCGTCAGGTCAGAGTCAGACGCGCGGCCCGCCTAATATAGCCTTCGATTCAGACACCGCGTGGCAATCATTTGAGCTCCGAAACAATGTGGACTTGCCGACGCGGTCAACGACTACATATGACTCTGTGGTACAGCCGCGTACAGAGAAACATGAACTATATCTAAGGGAGGTGCAGTCTCTACTAATCAGTTATCGCCAGTTTCCAAGGCAACAACGAGCTTCCCATAGCTCTCTGATCGAGGCTTTATACTACAAGAGAAACGTGGCGGGTGTCTGCAATAATCGAGGTCAGTTCAGCGACGCAGAGCTAATAAAGAATTTCACGGACGAGAGGGCGCCAGACGAGAATTCGAGCACATCGGGGACACCCGCATCGGTAGTCTCAAAATGATACACTGCCAGAAGGCGCGCTATGAGGAGCCACAGCGCGTCCTCCGCGAAGTCCTTCCCGGGACAAATGCTGCTCGTACGGCGAGTCAGTCATACCGCTGCGTTGGAGAAATTGTCGACAAACCGTCGACCGAATCCAAACGCATAGCGAGACGGGTCGTTTGCGGAGAAATCCAGACGGCCATCAACGATATATCTCTCCGGCATGAACGCTGAGGGGTTAGGATAAACAGCCGGGTCGTGAAGAATACTCCTGTTGCAATATGAGATCGCGCATCGAGAATGACATGTGAAATAGCACGTACCAGATGCTGGCAACTACCATGGACCCAGCTGGGATGCAATATCCACGATAGACATCGTCATCGGCTACCAGGTGAGGGATACCTGCGAAAAAGCAGTCAAGAAAAAGCCTCCAACGGCGAGGCATCATCGACATACCTTGCGGAGCTGGTGGGTGCCAGCGCAGCACTTCTTTCATGATGGCCGTGACATACGGAAGTTGCGCTCTGTCATTGAAGTCTGGAAGGCGATGGGGCCCAACGACACGGTCGATCTCGTCCTGCGCAGCTCGCTGAGCGCCACGATTGATCAGCATGGCCAGTATGAATATTGTGGCGGAAGACACAGTCTAGAGCAGAAGGTGAGGCAATAAATGCGATATCGCGGCGTTAGTACGCACTGTATCAGACGCTCCTGGGCCAATGTTAATGTCGATAAAGTCAATCAGAAGATAGGCTTACCGCCGTACGCGATCGCTGCGCAGTCGCGAATGAGCGATTCTTGCTCGTCTCCGGAATCGCTTCCGAGGTCTTGGAGCATCGTGGACGTGAACGATGGCCTAGCATCTCCGTGCGCCACCGATGCCTTGACACTTTCAAAGGGAACGTGTTGGAGCTTGTGCACGTCGGACCGCCAGCGCCCTAACTGTTCGGCAAAACTTTTGCCTCCCAGCCACCGCGGGAGCGACTGAACTAGAGAATCCAACCGGGGTCAAGAGAGGCGCGCACAAGAGAAAGCAAAAGTCCTACGTAGAGGGACCGGGTTCACAACCCACATCACCGGACTGACTGCCATAGCGATGGTTTCCATGACGTCTTCGGCGGTCTGCACCCACTTGTCCTGACGGTTCTTGACTGTGATCCCGTACACAACATCCATAATGAGTTGGCCGGAATGGCTGTAACGGCACAAGTCAGGGCCTCTGAGATCAAGATGGCAGTGATAGAGCTCACAGTCGCAGATGGCTGAGGAAGTCATCGGGATTCTGCAGCAAGTTGCTGAGCAGCACACCCACGGCAGCGCGATGGGCATCGTGGCTCTCAGGAAGCGCGCTCTTGCCAAATCGACGGGCAAAGAGTCTCCGGCTAGCCTGCCACCGCTTGCCATACGGCATGAAACCAAAGTTGAACTCGTTATGTCCGATTCTATGAGGAGGCATAGTGAGCGGCGTTACGCGTTAACCGTAGGTACTGGCAGTTATAAATAACTCACAGATCCGTGAGAGGGAACGACGGGCGGTCGGAATACCTGGCCGATCGCTTGTCTAGGAGATCGCTCGCGGCTTCCACAGAGCTCAAAAAAACCATGGGACGACCGAAGATAGTCACGTATGTCACGTCGCCTGGGCAGCGTCAGGATAGGATTTCGTCGAGGAGTACTTGATACACACCATATACCTCTCGCCACCGAGTGAATGTCTTCCATTCTTGTTTCCTGGGCATATCAAGCACATTTCCGAGGAGAGGTAAAGGTCTTGGGCCAGGGGGTAGCGGAAGTCCGCCCCTGCGCGTGAACATGCGGGAGATGAAAAAACTGGCGAGGCATATGATGACGACGCCAGAAACGAGCGCATCCCAGGTATGGATCCCGAGGATGATGGGTTGAAAGTCCATCGCGTCCTTCGAGAATCATCTGGGGCCCATTATGCTTTTGAAGAGTGGCGCTGCCCAGCGTCTTGACCCGGAGCACCGGGTAAGGTAATAGGACTCATCGCTGGGAATCGGACTAATTACTTGAGTTCGGAAACTTTGGTCAAGTACAAGTCGTGTTCTAAGATCAGAAGTCAGAGCGAGAGCCGACAAGAGAAGTGACATGTTGCGCATACTCGGGCGTCCATGAGACAGGCGCTAGGATAGCCGGGGCGTACCTCCGATGCCTTATCCCATGATCCCGCATTGAGAGCCGCCGTTGTAGAGATACCTAGAAGGAGAAAGCCGTAATGCTTCTTGAAGGTGTCGAAAGGCTAGAAGAGATCCGATGTAAATTACGAACTCTCTTGACGGTGAGACTCGAGCGACTAGGAGCCACACTCACAGCTGCGATCTATCTACCATTATCCGCTTCCTCGCCGGTACTCTGAGTCTGAAAGTCGTGATGGTCCTCGCTGACTGGGCTGGAGAGGAGAGGGCCAGACTGTCACACGGAAGTCCGAGGCGTAGCAGTCCCGCCACAGCGCAGTCGGAATTTCTCGGAAACAGCCGAAGCCAATCATGGCGCGCACATCATGAGCCTGCTTCCAACCTTCACCTTCACCTCGCTGCGGTCGACCAGCGTGGCGTTCTCTATCCCCCGGTTCTCTCGCTGCTGAGATACTCCTCGATGTACGATACTCCTCGCTGTATGTCAATTTCCCATGCCGTGCGGGCTACAACACAGCTGCATGTGTTTAACTCCCAAGCCATCGTGGACTGCCCGGACCCATGCCCGAACCCACTTGCCCGATGCGGAGCGCGCACACAATTGACACCTCGGGACAGTCGGGAGCCTTTAATCTCGTAAAATCGCCTCTTTGTCAAGAGTGAGTACAGCAAGATTCCCCGACTCTATACATTCATATCGTGTCTGTTGATGAGGCTATATGCGCTCTAGAGTCTCGTAACGATAAAGGGGCGCAAATTGATGCCCTGGTGTCCGCAGGCTTTTCCACCTATCGCATCTGCGTGTCTTTGTCAAGAGTGAGTACAGCAGGATTCCCCGGCTCTATACAATTGCTGTAATCTTGCGACGCTGATGAACGGGCATTGTGGACGCAGCCACACGTTATCGGCCGATCTGGGCGAGTCGCAGTACCACAAAGCAACACTCCGGGCTGCCGGCGTTTTCATCGTATGGGTATTTGTCAACAGTGAGTACAGTAGGAGTACAGGGCCGTCGCGTCAGTGCTGCTGTGAACGTCGATCGAATACTCACCCTGCATCAAGTGGAAGCGCGCGACGGAGACTTCTGTGTTCTCCGCAGAAAATAAACCCGTAAGGTGCGGTCTTCTGTAACAAGTGCAGGGCCCTGTTATACGTATAAAAGCTAGCGACTCGAGTTACTTTCTGACAGACATCCAGATGGCGACCAAAGTACAGACGGCAGCCCAAGTCCAGATGGCGACCAAAGCCCAGACATCGACCATACTCCCGCAGCCCTTCGCGTTCATCCGCGATGCCATCGTCACCGGCTTCCTGTTCACGAAATCCGACATCAAGACAACGTTGATCCCCGTCGTGCGTTCCTCTACATTACCTCTTGAGCAGGTCGCTCAACGTTTTCTACAGACGTTCTTTGCGATGGCTTCCGCCACCGACTTCGAACTGAGCCGCCTGGTTCATGTCATGGCGTGGATATGGCTGCACCTCCTGCAGTTCGACGTGTCGAACCAGACCCTCTCTGAGGATGAAGACGGGATGAACAAGACCGATAGGCCGCTGCCTTCGGGCCGCATGACGCTCCGCAGTGCGCTCATCTTGCGATGGCTCCTGGTCCCGGTGTGCTGGATCTACTCGGCGTTCTACAGTGTAGAGGTGGTCTACGCGAGTATTGCGCTCGTCGCATTGACGGTGATCTACGACGAGATGGGAGCCCATGCGGGCCACTATATCGTGCGGAATCTCGTCAACGCAGGAGGATTTGCGTCGTTCGAAGCTGGCTCCACCCTCATTGCAGGTACGTGTCGTGACTGCGCAACCCGAGCTACTTCCTGACGGCGTGCTATAGGATCCGACCGCCACACGTTGGACGGCGTCGGCATACTGGCAATTGCCATCAGCGCAGGGATATTCGCGACGACCATCCAGGCGCAAGACTTCAAGGACAGGGACGGCGATGGGGCCATCGGCCGCCAGACGATTCCGCTCGTCCTCCCATCAATTGCACGCTACACCGTCATCATCCCGCTCCTTCTCTGGTCGACCGGACTTTCTGTCCTGTGGCGCCTTGACGCCGTAGCCGGCTGCACCTTCGTAGCCCTGGCTACTTTCGTGGGCGTCCGCTTCCTAGGACACACGTCCATCCCAGAAGATCAGGTTTCCTTTTACTGGTATAATGTGAGTGCGGGCGGTGATCCAAGATAGATTCTGCTGACTCAGATTGCACAGGTTTGGTTGTCGGCTGCGCACTCTCTCCCGGGGTACTACAGGCTCTTCCGTGGTATATGATTAGTGCATTTCAAAGATCCGGGGTGTTCCGTACAGGCCCCCTAGACCATCCGTACGACATACCTTATAGAGTCGCACGTTTTCTACAAGTACTGAAGCTCCGAAATGAATTAGCTCGAATTTGTATGCAATCAAACTCCATTGTTGACCGGTATACGATGAGCGGGAACTGGAACGATTGCGTCCGTGAACTAAGTTACAATTCAAAGCCCACCTCACAGAGCTGGGACACAGTGCGAACGGCACTTTTGCGCTGACTTCGGCGCCTCCCGGGTTTTCACCGCGTTCCTGGAACTCCGACTCGGATGATTCTGAGCGCTGCGGTCACGGTGATATCAATCCACGACGACGTATCAGAGCTTCCGACGTGCAACCACGTCTACAGCTTCCGATGTGCGAAGAGGTACTCTGGCGAGTTCCGTGCGTTGTCCGGGAGACTCAGCAGCCCTGGTTCGCAATATTGATGCCGTTTTGGTTCTTCCTGGCAGACGCGCACGGCGCGCGCCAGGCAAAATGCGCGAATACACAGGCGCGCATGGTACTCGTCGCGCGCTACGACTGGGTCGCATCACTCTCCTCAGCTCGGGCCCAGTTATCGCGTTGTGAGTAACGCAACATCTTCAAGGAGAATGTCAAATCTAACCCCATCTAAGCAGCTGCCAATCTGTTCGCCTCCTAGCTCATACTTAAGCATCCCTCAAGGCGGAGTATTCCACGCTCACCTCCTCGAGGTGTGTTGCGACATAGCACCTACTTCCACTAGACTTGCGATGTTGTTGACTGCAGCTCTCTGTGTCGTCCTTTTCATCTGCACAGGCTCAATCGCATGGTCTGCTTGGGCCCGCAGGCGCTCTCGCTACCCGCCGGGACCCAGCGGCCTCCCCGTCATCGGGAACCTCCTCGATCTTCCTCGCAAACACGAATGGAAGACATTCACTGCATGGCGCGACACATACGGTAACGCAAATCCTAACATTATCTTATATCCCCCGCATCGATATTGACTTCAGACATGCAGGTGACGTTGTGTACGTCTCGGTCCTGGGGCGGCCACTGATCATTATCAACTCAGCCGAGGCTGCTATGGATCTTATGGACAAGAGATCTTCCATCTACTCGGACCGGCCACGTTTCCCGCTTGTAGATCTGTACGAGTCTATCTTATTTGATGCACGATTGTACCGACTTGCTGACAGAGTCCGTCCTCGGCGACTAGGATAGGCCAGGAGTGGAATGTGGGATTCATGACCTATGGTAAACCCTGGCATGCCCGTAAGCGCATGATCCTGGGCAGGTACACGAAAGCCGAGGTGCCTGCGTGCCGTCCCGCTCAGCGGCGCGCCATGCGGACGCTATTGACAAATCTCCGCGACGACCCCGAGAACTTCACGGAGCACCTCAGACTGTAGGCTCCATCCCTTTCTCGTCGTCGCGTTTTCGCACTTACTGTGCCCAGGCATTCCGGACAGTTGATAGTAGACGTTACCTATGGGATATCTATCAATTCCCGAGAACACAAGCTCATCCGACTCGCGGAGGAGGTCATGGACAGCATCACCATTGGTCTCATGCCGCTTTTCTGGGCGTTCAACCCAGTCCCTCTGCGTAAGCTTGTTCATTGCCGATCCGGGGCCCCGTTAATACGCCAGACCGACTCTGATTAGTCCGAAAGCTCCCCAACTGGACGACCGGGGGTTGGCTCGCGCGCACGGTCAAGACATGGCAGCAGAACGACAGAAGGCTTCGCGATGAAGCGTTTGAACAAGTGAAAGTGTCTTTGGTACGGCGTAGCAAAATATGCAGGAAGAGCGCTTATGATATGATTGGCACAGGACAACGGAACGGCAAGACCTTCGTACACCTCGTCGTTAATTGAGGACTTGCGACCGGAGGCCGGCTCCCAGGAGGAGATTTTGATCCGCGACACGTCTGCGGTCGCATACGGAGGTAGCTCTACCTTGATAAGATTTCACTATCGGCGACTAACGGCCTCTCTCCTTTAGCCGGATCTGACACAGTGCGACAATCATCCCTTGTGGCGATCTCGTGCCGATGCTGACCTCTTCAAGGCGCTCGCCGCCTACACTATATTCTTCCTCGCCATGTTCCAGAACCCCGAGGTGCAGCGGAAGGCCCAGGAAGAGATCGACCGCGTCGTCGGACATGGGCGCTTGCCCGACTATGCCGACCAGCCAGATCTGCCCTACATCACAGCCGTCATGAAAGAGAGTCTGCGCTGGCACGCCGCTGCGCCACAAGGTCTGCCTTCCTTCTGATCATTTCGCGCAGTCTGCTGAGTATCTCTAGGTATCGCTCATAGACTGACGGTCGACGACGAATACAAGGGCTGGCACCTTCCATCCGGCTCCATGATCGTACCGAACGTCTGGTATGTCTGCGCCGTCTCCTAATATCGTCGTATTTACGTCCGACGTCTTATTAAGGGGCATATTACACGACCCTGTCATATATCCCGACCCTGCACGGTTCTACCCCGAGCGTTTCTTCCGCGATGGAAAGCTTGATTTTACCGGTCGCGACCCGGCCAGCGTCGTCTTTGGATTCGGCAGACGGTATGCTACTGCACCCGAATGCCCAAGGTATAGCTGCCGAGCTCACACGCTTTTATTAAGAGTTTGTGCCGGCGAGCACTTCGCGCAAGACACGCTGTACCTTTTGGTCGCTCAGTTCCTCGCCGTCTTCTCTATCACTACGGTAGACGGAGGCCCCCCGCCGCATGTTGATATGACGTCCGGTGGCGTTTCGTGCGTAGAACGGTCACCTTGAATTCTCGCATTTACTAATTGCGGCGAGCAGATTTCCATGCCCATACAAATGTCTCATACGTCCCCGTTCGGAAGCCGCTCGCGTGCTGCTCGAGCAGGAGTTGATGTGTGCGGACGATCAGTCATAGTCTGACCGAGTGGTAATAGTTCAAGACGGGCTTTGCCCGACAATGTCTTGGTAGAATTAGCCCAAATACTAGATGGGTCGAGATATACTAGTAGACGATTCGAATACAGGAGCATGATGGTAGTTTATACAGGTGTTTCTACGGGTGGTGCTCCCCGAATATGCATGGAGGGATTCTGGGCAGCGGAACATTACAGATAGCTACATGCTGCACGTCGTCTATACAGGACAGGACTGCGCGTCTCCAAGCTTCTCGGATCTGAAGGAAGTGACCGAAGATGCGTCGGTAAGGTTCACTTTCTTGGAGTGCTTGGAGTGCTGCATGACACCGTCAGCAGTAACATAGAAAGGAATAAGAGAGAGACGCACATCGGAGGCCACGGTGGTAGAGGGCGCAGTGATGTCGTGAGGTATTGTCCACACCGTCGTACTCCGGGCACTCTTGTCGCGGCTCTGCTCCGTTTGCTGTGATACCACGACACGCATCGCTATCGAGTCCGCCGTCTCCGGTTCCTTGTTCCGCGGCGTACGGCGCCTGCGCGCGTTCAGAGTGACCATGAGACTGTTCGAGTATCTGGCCAGAGATTATGAGCTAGTTGGAAACTAGGCACGCCGAGACTCACAGTTTACCCAATATGTATGCTCTGCGGTGGAAACTGAGCATAAGGACAGCGAGAAACCAGGGTGGAAACGAGCACGCACGGCGTAAGGTGGTAATTGGCGTTTTCATAGTGCACAAACAGAGCAAGATCGACCGTCGCGCATATCACAGTCACCAAACCCGTTTGAATGGCGTTGAGTATGAGCTTGTTAAAGAGCGACCCCGACTCAGTCCACATCGTTTGGGTCTTCGCATCATATAACTGCTGGTTGTCAGTTTCGGCAAGTAAGAGAGTCGCGAGAGGTACGCACGATCCAGATCATGCAGCCACAGATGAGGACATCGGCTACGAAACTGCCCGCCAACCAGAACTGAGCGCTACCGGTCAGCACGGAGTTTCGTCATCACTCTGTACGGCTGACCCACCTCGAAAGCGGGATGCAAATGTAGAAGGTTCTGCTGGGTCGGTCTCTCTTGAATCTACGACGCTGGTCAGGACTGTAATCATATCCACCGATCGAGAGTCGTCTTTAACTTACGATGGAAGAAGCGACGACGGCAGTCACGCCTTGAGCCAGCGCTATCTGACGCTAACGTAAGAACGGAGGAGCGAGGGTGTTCGAGAGAGGACATACTGCAGCAATAATAAGGGAAAAGACGTGCACGATGACAGAGTTCTTCATCCTCCAGATCCGCCTGCGGTACAAAACATGAGTCGAAACCCCTCCTTCCCTTCCCGACCAGCGGGACGTACCATGCGTAGAATATTTGAACAATAGCCGCAACTGTAGGTAGAGACTGTCAGGCGGATAGTAAACCGACTGCGCTGTCGTGTACTTACTCAGACCGCACATGATCGGGATTGTCGCAGCTGACCAGGGCTCAGCCTCGAGAGTTCCAGGTTTATTCCATTCTGCGATCATATAGAACCAGGCTTGGTGTGTCCCGAAGACCGTTTGCACGACGTCGAGTAGGAATACGATATATACTGAGCAAGTGTGAAACAGCCGAATGTGAGGACGAAGAAGTCCCGCGAGAGGAATAGACATACCAAGGAGCTGTATTCGTATTCTCTCGGACGGGTAGCTGATGTGGAACATGTCTTAGTAGGACGCTCCCGTATTAGTGTCCGTCATCTGAGCGCCGAACAGACTGCTGTACTCACAGACTTGAACAATCAAACAACCCATGAGCAGCCAGTTGATGACGTTGCCTACGAACTAGCAGCGCGGATGAATAAGCAAGCGCGAACGCCTTCAAAACTCGAGACAACTCACGATCGGTCCTATTCTTCACATATTGCAGTAAGTATCGCGTGAAGAAGGATATCGGATGAAACATACACAGTGGTAGCATCCTGGGTCAAGACAGGAGGTGAACGGTAGCGTTCGTCGCCGACATCGCTGAAAAGACGCTCGTGTGTACCGAGGACGGCGAGATAGCGCGGAGGAAAGAGGGACAAGTGCGAAGAGACGGCGACCGGATGAGAATAGATCTTAAGGCTGTCATCGCGCAACATTCCGGTCGCTCCACCGCGCTAGAACAGAAGTGTGCTGATTGGGCGTTTGAGAACGACATGTTATGCCCCGTATGCACCTGTGGCCGTGGTTCGTACATGCAGCGGCTCGCAGTCTTGTGTCGGCGGTGATGCATTTCATGCAGTGGCAAATCATGATGCGCAGGATAAATGAAGACCTACGATCCCTACCAGTCTCCTGTGAAACGTCGTCGTATGAACTCGCAGGGAACAAAGGCCTCCTATATTGAGCGCTCGGAGCATGGAAGATGGGGCTGAGGAACGGCGCAGTCGTAACCCGGACAATATGTCATATCGCGAAGGCGACATCACAAGAATAGGTTTTTCTGCTGTCAGGGAAGAAGGGAAGATAGTGGCTCACCGGTGACTGATCGCTCACCTCTTGCAGCCACTACCCATCTGCCGTCGATGCAGAACAACCCGCGCCGCCGGACCACAGGCGCTCGGAGTCAAGCGGCGGCGCCACTTCATCTCGGCGCTAGTTTCAGATAACGCCGGCCGGCGCGTGTTTACGACCATTGGGACGCCTCGTATCGTACTTTCCAGACACGGCATGGCCGTACAAAATGTCGTTTCCCCCGTGCCTGAGGGGATTACCCTGCTCCGAGGAGGCGCGGAAACGAAGAAGTTGAAATTTTCTACCAGCAGCTGACGACCGCAGTAACTGCGGCAATATCAGAAAAAATATGCAAAGGGAACAATGAGTATACGAAGGTTCATCCCGTTGACCAAGCGTGCTCAATAAGTTGAGCCGCACGCTCAGCGATGGCGTACACCGGAGCTTGGAGATGTGCTGCAGGAATGTAGGGCTGTCGAGAGCTGTGTATGAGCGCCACTCGGAAATTTGCGAAGCAAGGGATGGCACGTACGAATACAGATGCATCCACAATGCGCAACCCTGCGGCACCTTTCACCAACAGCTTCGAGTCGACAACAGCAGTTTCTTCGTCCGATGTGCCCATCTTGGCTGTGCAGCATGGGTGCCAGTAGCTCGTCACCCCGCCGCGTGCATACGCCGCTAGCGCAATGTCAGTTGTTGCGTTGGCTAGCGCGCCATATGGCCCGAGGATGAAACTCAGCCACGGGGCTGTGGAGATCATGGCCGTCGCCGTATGCAAGGATTCGACCATGACGGCGACGTCCGCAGGATGCGTCAGGAAGCCGGGATCAATGATGGGGAAATCGAAAGGATGGTTGGAAGCTAGGGTGATACTGCCGCCTATGGCGAACGTGTGGACGTGTCAGGACAAATTTGGAGTGCACCAGGGTAGACATACGTGAGATGGGAGAGCTAACACCAGTTATGACGCTGATGAAATTGCCGGTCGCAGGGGCGGGCTCGATGAACGAAGCAAACACGTTCTATAACAGATGTGACCGTTTCAATTTTGTATCAGCGTAGACGAATATGAGCTCACCCCAATGAACAACTCCATGTGTGCTGACGTCTTCCCTGCGGAAGGGTCAGCATGGCCACCGAGCGCCGTCGAGTTAGGGGGCAGGCGAAGCCAAGCAAATTGGTTGCCTCCGACGTCGACAAATTGACCCGTCTTCGTTTGCTGCCACTGAACAAGCAGGCTCTCTGCCAACGTCGCATTCCTGGATATATCATCCAAAGTGCTCGTCGAGTTGACGGACCACTGGTTGGCGAGAAGCGGGTGGTCCTGCAAGTTGCTGCCTACTCCTGTGGAATTCACCAGCGTCTTGATTCCGAGTGCAGACAGGGTGTGCGGATCGCCGATGCCGCTGAGAAGCAGCAGCTGTGGCGTGTTGATAGCCCCAGCAGACAGTATTACTTCCTTCGACGCGCTGACAATCGTACGTGTGCCTGTGTTCGAGTCACGTTCAAACACTACCCAACTATTTACAGCCAAGGCGCGACTTACTAGAGGCGTTCTGCGCCAATTCGACACTACGAAACTCCTGTACGCCGTTCCCTGACGTGGAACTCACAAGTCGAGTCACGCGCGTGTCAATGAGCACGTCCAAATTGGCATTGCGCAAGGCGGGCCACAGGTACGCTGTGGCAGCGCTGCTGCGCACGCCGTTGCCCCCAGTTGATTGCGTCCAACCTGAATTAAGTCATAAGTAAGGCACAACCCAAGTCTTCTGGACCCTATGCACGTACTAAGACCGATGGTGTCTCCGTCGTTGGCGTCCAAGTTGAAGGGAAATCGGGCCGGGTCCGCCTGCGTCGTCGCCAGGACCCGCGGGTCGAGCGCAGAGGGGAAGCCCGGCAAAGTGGTGCGCACAGGCCCATCACGACCATGGGCGCTTGCGTTGTATTGCCCCGTTATGTCATGGTTGTCCACCGGGTCGACGAAGCCTTCAGCCTGCATCCAACGGGAGTCAGCGCCGAGGCACACGAGGGGCGGGCAGTACCTCACCTTGAGCATCAATGGGAAGAGAGAATCCCATGACCAGCCGGCGTCGCCTGTAACTCTTGCAAAGCGGTCAAAGTCGTCGCGGGAGCCCCGCGTGAATACCAAAGAGTCTATGGGAGTACGATGTTTGTGAGACGCGCTGGCAGATACGTGAGGGACATGAAGACTCACTGACGCTGCTGCTCCCTCCGAGCACGCGGCCGCGCTGATACGGAATAATTCGATTTCCCAGGCCTCGCTGTGGAGTGGTTGTGTAATTCCATATCAACGACGCATTGCTCAAGATGGTTTCCGCCAGAAAAGGTATCTGCATGGCTTCGATATTCACATCACTGGGACGCAATGCGTCAGCGCTCATACCTGATGGATACGCGGATACGTACCTGCCCCCCGCCTCGACAACGAGTATGGAGAAACGAGGGTTTGCGGACAATCGGTTTGCGATGACGCTGCCTGCGGTACCAGCTAAAGCCCGAAGAAGTCAGTTGGCGGTTCCGCCCAGGTATGTGGCGGAGAGCGGATACTCACCTCCCACTATGATGAAGTCGTACGTCGACTTCGGAAGCGCGGCTACATCCGAGTAGAGAGCAGCAAGCGACGTCTGGACGACGGAGAAGACGAAAAACGAGCGGGCAAAGAAACTCATGGCAGGCTGTTTGTGCTGTGAGACTTCTGTGCCTCAGAGTGGTGGTGAGCAAGATATAGAGCAGGGAGAAGGGAGTTCAAAAGCGCTACCTCAGGAGGCCACGCCGATCGCACCAAGCTTGCTGGAGATAGACGTCGGCAAGACTCTGTACCCCCCGCTGATGAGCGCGACCGTCACACATAAATGACTGTACTAGGCAAGTGTGTCATGAATACTTGAGTGATCATGAGCACCGGCGCCGACACGGCAGCAGGAACGACCATTATTTCACGTGCCGACGGCATGGGTTCGGGAGATTGTTGCCCAGAGTGGACCAGGGCGCAGGGAAAAAAACTCCCGATAAAGGATAAAAACAGCATACAAGCAAGCGGGTCAACACCGGCAGCACACAAAGTTGGCCGAGATTGAGAAAATGTGCTCACCGTCTTGAAGTCATGCGTGCTTCCGGCAACTGAAAAAAGATGAAATGTATGACCGACGCCGCCGTTTCACCTGTAGGCACGGTTGTAGCATACAACCCGCTAACACCACAGGGCGAACTGTACCTGATGACTGTAGCCGCAAATGACGCGCAACCCTGATCGCCGTGATGCTGGGCAGCTGTCCTTCCATGTGGAGGTTCCCATCTAACGCGACCAGGTCTTGGGCCGAGCAGCGGCAACGCTTGAGGAGGCCAGACTCCGTGCAGGATTCGGAGATGATGCCTCCAAGCCTCCGTGCTCACACAGTCTAGGCCCAACTTGGAAGAAAAGCCGGTATTTTCGAGAGAGACAGCCCGACTTCTCTGGGAGTGAACGGCAGCCAGGACGGCATAATAGAGTGATGCTGCGTAAATGCCATGAAAGATCTGATTAGTGTTTCGGAGGGTGTAATGATGCCACCGCGACGCGCCTAGTACTAGCCCAACGCCCGCCATTCCCTACGATATGATCTTCTGTTCCTGGTGTCTGCTCGTCATTACCCAGCTTCGCGTGTTCGTATGTGTCATTCGCGGCGGCAACGGGAGTGCTGTGGGTGTCGGGACGAGGCAAGTCGACGGTCGCAGCACAGCCTTCGCGGCCGGGAGATGCTGGTCGCATATGTACCACGTGACGATGTTCTTCAACTTCTTTCGAAATTCGTGCTCCTGGCAGCCTACAACTGGAGTCGACGCAGCCAAACGTACCAGACGCATATTCAGGCCTTCATGCCCCAGTGCTGGTGGGTTCTACTGACCCATATTTGGCCACGGGGAGCTTGTATTACCCCATTGAATGCTCGCCTAGCTGCGCTTCCCCACTGCAGTCACGTCCGATCGCTGAGCCTTCAGAGGATATCAGTGAGCCGTACAGATTACGGCCTAGTTTCTGAAATGCTATGAGACGATCAGTGCGACAGGCGCCGTAGAACACAAGTCTACGCGCTTTCCGCTATCGTACAACGCGAAACAGCAACCGCAGCTTCATCACCACAACTCCTCCGAGCGTGCCGAGCCAGGGCCTTTTGGAGTCTTAGGTGGTGCATTTCTTAGACGGGATATGCGAGCGCCGTGCCTGAAGATGGTCATCCAGAGCGCAGATTGGTAAAACGCGCTAGACTAGTAACCAAGTCTTTATAAAGCTAAGTGACGAGCAAGCAATAAAAGCGCGCTGTGAAGATGCATGCCTGCCCCACACGATGCCAGCTTTGTTGGATGCGCCAGGTTCCCCGGGAAATGCTGAGACAGTGAAAGCTAGATTCAATATTGTGCATGCGAAACACAGTAGACCCACAAAGTGTCATGCTCGCGCGCGCGCAGTTGAGAGATAGCATCGCGGACCATCGCGCATGCGTCCTCGTGGTCACCGGTCACCCATGGGGTTGGGCTTCGCGCAGCAGGTCGGCTGAATATCCAACGACCTGGCATGAAACTCGTCCACACAGGTTGCCGTGGCGAAGACACGTCCTGAAACACCTGCTCAACGCCTTGGGCATGGGCCGGAACTTGTCCAAAACGCGAGGAGCGAGTGATATGGGTCATCAGCACATGAGCTTAACTAGCTCACCGTCGATGTTACCGGAAAGAGTCCCACAGAGCAATGAATCAGTGAATTGGCAGTCCACCACTAAATCAAGCACGCGCCTAGCGCCCCGCGCTCTCTCGTCCACGACCGCAGGAGGCGGCCGAGCTGCGTCAGCGACAGCCCGGTATGTGGCACATTCGCTTCCAGCAGTGCCGAAAAAGCAGTACTTCGCCGGGCAAGTAGGCTGTGCCATGTCGAATCGACCTTGCGCGCGACTGCAACGGCCTGCGAAAAGACGGGTTGGTAGGCCTTGCCACCTGCGGATGAACCGGGACATAACTTGGTCCACCAACAATAGGCAGAACGGTCGCAACGCACCAATTTTCGTCCTAGTGACAGTTCGACAGCGCCTGACTCCACGATCTCACTCGCTCTTCCCCACGTCAATGACACGCGCATACGGCCGCATCCGCAACAACGCCGCGCAGCCCGTCACGACCGTCTCTCCGTACCTCACGCACGCCTTGAGCACTGTGAGACAGCCGTGCTCGTTGGAGCGAAGGTTCGCAGAGGCCTTGAAGAAAGCGACGTCTGCGTCTGCGTGAGGAGCGACATCGCGATGCATGTGCGCATTAATGTGAGGGTGGATTGAGTGGCGAAGAGGGCGGGGGGGAGGATGGTGACAGTGGGGCCGAGGTCGCGGTGGGTAGGGTGTGTCAGGATACGTGTCAAGGCGGATGGTCGTGATACATACATCAAAGGTTATAGAGCTCGGAGGCACAGGATCCGATTCCTCCTTATCGGCAGTCAGCAATGCATGGTGCGAGATACGCGCCATGGCTCACTTCCCAAAAGGGACAGCGCGTTCTGCAGTCCCTGCTCCACCCAGAACTTGTCTGGATCTATGAGCGCCGCACGGAGAATGCTCAGAAGACGCTCCAACTCCTCAAACAACCGCTCGTCTTCGGGAAACGGCATTTTCGTCGCTGCGATACAACACCATTCAGCCAACTGCGAATATAGATAGAATCAAAAGGCGGCGTACCAATGGCGCAGATATCCATCAACCCACCGCACATCCCCTCATCGAACGACCTCCGTAGCCCTGCAGCCTCTGTATGCAGCTCGCGCGCCGCCCCCAGCCGGCGCTCCAGCACACCGAGAAGCGCGTGCTGCGCCTGAATGTCCACGGACATGCCACGCAGGTACCGGTCCGCGTACTCCTGCGTGAGCTGCAGAAGTGCTATGCAGCGCACCTGTTGCTTCTTGAGGATCGCGCGCAACACGGCAACCTGTTGTAAAAGTGCGCGGTTTCAAGACAAGACAAGTCGCTTACGCCGTAACATCGACGCCAGCCCTGTCATGTACCTCGGCTACGTCGTCACGAAGCCACAAGATGAGCAACGTGCGTACCTTCCGTGTTTGGTTAACGTCGAAAGTGCTCACCTTGTTGCGTTTCTGGGGTAGCTGCGCCGAACGATCTCATGGTTACAGAGGCCTCGAACACGGAGGCGGACGGCGCGATGCGCGTTGCATCGGATGCGCTATGCTCAGGCAAAACCTCGGGCGCGGTCAAATGCATCTGGCGCGGGCAAATGCATCTAGCGCGGGCAAATGCATCTGGCGCGGGCAAATGCATCTGGCGCGGGCAAATGCATCTGGCGCGGGCAAATGCATCTGGCGCGGGCAAATGCATCTGGCGCGGGCAAATGCATCTGGCGCGGGCAAATGCATCTGGCGCGGGCAAATGCATCTGGGCAATGCGTCTGCATGAAGGTGAGGGCTCTTGTCAGATAACAGCGTATGTGGGAAGGTCCGCTTGAGGTGCATATGGCTAATTAAAAGCTCTACATAATATCTGTCCAGTGGCTGAACGGTTACTGTGTCTCTATAGCTCGAAATCATTTGCATATCATGTGTCGTAGGTTCGAATCCCGGTCTCTTCGCCATATTTTGCGATCACGTGGGTAAGAGCAAATGCATTGATCACGGACAAATGCATTGATCGCGGACAAATGATTAGCCCAATGTGCGAAGACAATTAATGTCTGTGCGGGCAAATGGGCTTGTGTGTGTTGACACGACATAATGCATTTGGTTTGTGTCAAAACACAGGTGCAATGCATTGCGCCACTGAATATCTACGCGGAGACGACGTACTGAGGCTTGAGGTGCACTGCTGGCCCAGCATTGTCGGCGAAGCGATGAGCCCAGTGGTAGCACTGGCACTACGCTCATGAGAAGGATGGGGGTAAGTTGATGCCAGTATAGGATTGGTAGGAGGGAGGAAGGAGTAGGAGGCAAGATCTGGCCCAGGCGTGTGACAGTTGGATTATCCGAGATATCGTGGCCGCCCGGGCCACCTCCTTCTTGCCTCCTTCTCTTCAAACAGACCGCCGAGCGACTGTATACTACACGGACTCACAACGGACACTACAGTTGACTGAAATCCTTCTTGTGACACTGTGCGGCAACTTTCTTTCCCCGAATTTGTTGTCCAGGCAAATTGGGTGCACGAACCCTCAGGCCTCACCGCTCCCAATGATGTGCGGACCAAGTGTCGCGTGATTCCACGTGTAAATACGGCCGGTGACAAGGCTCTCTGGTAGTGTCAGAAAGAAAAGGGATGGATTGC